>JBBPLB010000055.1:0-24803 GCA_038089595.1 Bothia castanella
GAAAACATTTCATGCATAGTCAAGTACTATAGTTACCATGCCTCTCTCTACATCAATAAACACCCCATGCTATAAAGTATGCATCCACTAAGTTTTATGTAAGCAACCCCAACAGTTCATAAGATATGAATATTTCTTTGAAAAGAATGACCTACATGAAAAATATATCATGCTGAGTCAGAAAGAAGAGCTATGCATTTCCTTTTCTATCAATGGATGGAGTCAACCATGGACTACCATCCCAAAAAAATTTCTCCTCAATAGCTTTATCTGTTGTAAAGATATCCATGAATCTTTGCACATCAGTTTTCAATAGTACTTTAACTAGTTTATTAGCAACAATCATGTAGTACTGGTTTCAATCAGGTGACTGCACAGACACATCATGTGATAAAAATCACATGATCCAGGGAATCACATGACCCTTGCCTTACTTAGAGTGCTGCCAACATAGCCACTCAGATACAGCATTGATCTAGAACATTCCAAGACATTCCCATAGATCTCAAAAGAGAATAAGGTTATATTAAACTCTAAACCTTCCATGGGAATGAACAGCCTCTCTCAATCTGTGCCCTCACAGCCCCACTGACTCAGCATGACTTATTGGGACTGTGACTCATAATGACTAATCCAATGACTGATATGAATCCCAGCACAGCCATTTGTAATATATATATAAGGACAGCTGATTGTGCCTCAAAACCCATCTTAGATTTATTACTTTGGTAATAGATAAGATCACTGATAAGGTAGCCTCTGAGTGATAAGATCCAGCTGATTAGATCACTTAGATAAGCTCAAAGAAGTGGAGATAAAGAACAATCTCTCTTCTAATCAGTATTAGGGTTTTTAGCCTACACTTTTGTACATTTAAGAATTTGACCAATTAGCACTAAGTAGAAAGCTTCAGCCAATAGGAGGACTGGTCCAAGATGTCTCTGATTACATCATCAATCAGTTATTAGATGGCCACTATAGTAGAAAGGCACTGTAACCTAGATAAATCTAGTTTAGGAATATCTAATACCTAAGTGTACAATTACATATATCTAGCACTCCAGTAAGCCAATACAATACGTTTACAAATAACCATATTGAGTGAACACCGAGTGACCCTAAGGCAAACACTAGAAACATATTAGTAGATTCTCTAGTATTATCTTTGAGAATTTATTACACAACATCCACAAATGATCAGAAGAAACCTTCTATCTCAGGATTTACATAACCAAGGCACACTCTCACCATAAATCCTACACAGCCATCAGGCCTACAGATCAAACATAAACCATCCAACAAACTACAACCTATTATTCAGCTAGGAATAAGCCAGTATATCCTGGATTTGAAAGAACAATTGAGGATCCAATTTGCTAAATTACAACTCATTCAGTAGTATTCTATTGATTGACCTAGTAGACTAGTTGTCAGTCACCAGTTTATAGTAAGATTGGGCCTGAGGGAAAGCTTGAGGGATATATCTAGCATCCTCTTTATCTTTTCCCAAACAATAACACTAGATTACCCACTTCTTTGAACACCTCTTCTTTTGCTGGGCCTTCTTCTGGTATGAGTATCTCTTCCTCCTTGGCTGGGGCTTCTTCTTATGCAAGTGGTGTTCTTTCTTCTTTAGCTAGGAGGCAGCCTTGTGTGGAGGTGGTTGTTCTACACATGGTCTATGCAACAATATCACCCTCTTCCAGTACTTCTACAGTTGTTTCATCAATACTAGCATCAACATCAAGCTCCACTGCCTCATCAAGTCACATGATCAATTCTTCTTTTAACATGGTTAGTGGACCATCAGCTACAATGGTGTATCATGCACTGTGTCCTTCTCTCAGCCCCTTATTCATGCTTCCTTATCCTGCTCCTCCATGACACTATCCAGGATGCATATAACAGCGTCATGTACACATTCTGTTTGGGCATTAATTTGAGCAGGAGACCCCTGCAAGAGGGGACAGTGGTGGTGTGGGACATAAATCATACAAATCTAGACAATATGTTGGTGGAGATAGTGATGTTGTAGGTGAGAGTGTTGTAGTGATTGAAGAAAAGTATAAAGGCAAGATGTACTTAGATGCAATGCAACTTGAAGTTTGTCAGCCAGGGACTTTCCCACGCCACCACTTACTTGCATTTCCTAACTGGGGACAGTCAGTAGCAAAGCCTCCAGGAGATGTAGAGAATCAACATTCCCTATGGTTGTATCCATCCATTCTATGGTCTCCTAGCCATCCTTGATCACTATTCCATCATTCAACCTCATCCTATCCTTGACTGATTCTAAACTACTTTAATTCTCTGGTGAACTGCCTTTGTGTTTACAGGTCTGACTGTCTAATCATCCAGTCCACACCCAAGGTAAGTTCAGTCCATGTTAGAGCTTCAGGAATGTTCATATGTGATTATTTCATTTGTCATAGTATTTTTCATGTTACTAGGGCCTTCTTGGCCATGATCCCTGACATTCTAGAGATGTCTTATACTTACTTTACTATACTTACTACCCCTTTTCATCACTAAGTCTCAGGTTTGCCCAGACTATAAAATCATATACATACCCTTTTTGGGAAATCATCTTTTGCACTGAGCATCTGGTTATCATCTAAGTAAATCACCTTTGTCTCTATCGTCATACTTGTCATCTCTCATCTCAAGCACATTATTCACTCATCACTAGTCTTTCATATTGATAACTGCCTCCTTTCTATTTGTTAAACCACCATTTCCTGGGTTGGTTCACTCTTCTGACCACCATCTTACATCAGACCTCTCTTTAGTGTTGCACATTTCACACCCTTCACATCTTTCTCTCTCTCAGACCACAGTGGATTTGTTCCTCTGGGACTCTTAGGATCTCTTCACTGCATGTCCATTTTGCTGTGGAGTATGAGGAGTACTCTAATAAATATGGATGCCATGGTCTTGAAGTAACCTGTCAAAGGCTTTGGACTTGTACTCTCCCCCTACATTGGACATCTATCTTTTGATGATAGCATCAAATTGGGTAGTCACATATTTTAAGAAATCTTTGGTGGCCTATAATGTGGAATTTTTACTTCACAGGTTCATGGTTCATACAAAGGATGTGAAATCATCATAAAAGATAATCATGTACCAATGTTTCTAGTATGGTTCTGTCAGAAATGACTTCAGATTGGAGTGGATCAACTCAAATGGCTATGTCACATGTTGATTGTTGTCTGGGAAGTGGCAGTTCGTCATTTTACCAAGTGCATAACCAGGACATGGTGTGTTAGTCCATGTCTGGGCAGTTTGTGGAAACTTGTATGTATGTTTATATGTCTTGGACAGAACCTCCAAAGAGGGATATCCAAATCATTTATGCATAATGCTCATGTCTACAATAATATCTCTGGACTGTTCTATATGATGTCATAATTCTAGACTCATGACATCATAGATAGCTATTATTATCTTCTGTTCTGTTCTGTCCCTATCTATCTTCTGATTTCTTTCTAGATACAATTTGATCCTATCCACAGTTCTGGTTTGATTCTATATCAATATCTTCCAATAGCAATAGTCACTCTTATCTCTTAATAGAGTTCAAGCTCCTATTGAACCTTATTCTCTGTAGTATATAAGAGAGACCTCTTTCAATGTTCTTACTCTAAGCAGTTGTTTCATATCTTTGTTTTACAAGGACTATTAATCTATCTGCCTTTCTGTTATTTGTTGAGCCTTGCTCCAGTAACTACTTGTTATCTCTCTAAGCTCCAATCTTATCATCGTTCAACTTCAATCTCTCAAATGAGTATCTCCCACTTGAGACTCATTTATCTGTATCTATCAGGAGATTACTGCTCTCATTTATTCTTCACATTCTACCTTCCTGATAGATTATGAGCCCTATGTAAAGGCTCTTCATCTGTCTTTTTTCTAACAATGATTCTTGCCTTACATTTAGAGTCCAAGATGATTCTTGGTCTTATTTGGGTTCTTGCTTTTCTTTTGACAATTATTGCAGCAGCACTCAGATACCAGCAACTTTGGCTTTGTGCCACTGCTTGATTACTTGTGGACTCCTATGTCCTAGCACTATAGTTCTTTTCTACCACTCACATGATTCATCTAGGGATTTGTAATGGTGATGCTGACCACTTTGTGTTATTCAGTACAAATGGAGAATCCCCTAACACTACTGGTCCACATGTTGGTGAGCAACCACCTTCCCTTGAAGAACCTCCTTGTGAACATAGGAACTGGTGTCACAATCAATATAATCACAATCATCAAAGCAGATCTTATCATCCTCCTCCTTGTCATCTCTCCAGATCAAATAACACTACTCTTCTTCGTTATTGCAGTTGTCCATCTTGTCTGGGTCACTTGAGTCATTATATACAGAATGAGCTCTATCATTGTCATTACAATGATCATGGTGTTTAGGAAAATTATCCTCCTGAAACTTTACCTCATTTAAGGTTTAACTATATCTGTGATGATAGTATTCCCCATTTCCACAGGGATAACTCTGTAATTGTCTCACGTTTTGACAACAATGGTAATGATCAAGCTTACTTTGATCCTAACTGGCAATAGTGGGTCTGTTACGATCTTTTCTTTTCTTTGTCTAGCCTCCCTTTCCTTTACTATTATAAACAGACTGAGCTATTCCCATGGGCGCACACTTACAATAGCGTGTGCTATTTCAGGCTTTAACTAACTCCTCGGACCCCTCGCTACCTATTCGCCATCTTTCCATAACCTTATCATATTCTCCCATCGGTAGCATTCTTTATCTTTCACCTTATACTTTTCTCTCACCATTACCACCTTCTATTCGGACCTTATCTCCTCGTGTCATCCCTCTTCTTTGATGATACTTGTAGTTCCCATTCCCACATAGCCACATCTATGGACTATAAGTAGGCCGACTCCTTTCATGTAAACTCCAAGCTAGTTCTACGCAATACCAGCTAGATTCTAGCCTCACCCCGATCCTTAAGTGGGAACCCTGCCCCACTAAGTCTTTCCCTCTCCTTCGTCACCGTCTCAGACGACTGGGAATAGTGCCCCAGCATTGTGACTTCTTAGGAGCAGTCAAAACTAGCATACTCAGTCAGTCGACCTACTATTGAGTGGTCGCTATAGCTAGAGTCTATGCTTTAGCGTAACAGGGTCCCCATCGGATCTACTGCTTGACAAGTAAATATTTCCACTAACCTCACTCCCATTCCTCACAACCCCACTCCTTCTCCACCTCCTCCTTATGCCTCTATTACTCAGTCACAAGATATTATACAATCCTATACTCCAGATCCCTCACGGTTGTCATCTTGTTCTTCCTCTAGTTCATATGAGTCATCAGGACTAGCGTCTTCTAGTCAGATACCTTGCCAACCACCAATGCTATCTGAGAATAGCGAAGACACACCCATTTTTGTCTGTGGAAGATGAACACAATAGGGACCTTGTGTACCAAGTCAATAGTACTTGGCCTGTTTCACCCAATATGGGATTGGGATTGCACCAGACCTCACTATTGTCCAGAGTCCTAGGTCAAACTTGAAGACATTCCATTGGAGCTCCCCCATCACCAGCATCTTCAAGAAGATGGCTATCATCAGATTGTAGCTAATCTCAATGTATCTAATTTCCTTTATGCCTATGACTACATTCCTCATTTATATCAAGGAAGTGTCCCTTGTCTCCACCCTATGTCTAGTAGGGTTGTAGATGCTGTTTAGGAGCCTTATTCAACTGAGACGGGCAGAGACCAAAGGCACATCAAGATCTGAGCTTACCAATGAGAGCCTATAGCTTCTATTTATGAAGCAGCAGGTTTGACTTTCCCTATCAGCACTTACACCAACACTCCTCATTTTTCTATTCATTGGCAAGTTTTCGAAATCATTTGTGGAGATCAATATGTCTATACCTTAGACTTTCGACAAAGAGTAGACACTCTTACTCTCAATCATCTGATTCCACTCTCTCCTACTTTCACTGAAACCCATCAACCAGACACTCTCTTTATGCCACATGTTTTGCAATTTTGGCAAAACTCCCAATATGTTGAGGATCATCAAAAGGGGATGGTTGTTCTATGTGATCATGGCCCTATCCTCAATGATTAAAATTGAGAAATAGCTTCTCCAGATACTGGAGATATTTTCCTACAATACTGGGACATTCTAACAATTCAACAGTAGAATAAGATTATAGATTGAAAATGGTGAAACGAGTTTTATGTCAATAAACTGCAACGGGTGTGGCTATATGAAGCAAACCTTGCTAATGAAAATTTGAATAGGGATTTACAAGAAGCCTATCTTGTACAAGGGAATACAATGTGATTTCAACATCAAGCTGAAGAGCAGCACAATGCATCATATCACTATATTACTGGAATGGTCCCTCAACTCCAGTTCCTTCAACAAGAGCTCAACTAGTCTCATCAAGTCCAAATGCATTTCTATAAACAGCAAGATGCTCTTGCCATATCAGTGGAACTACTTGAAGGACAACTCCATGCTCTCCAAGCTTGACTGATGGAGGATCAAGAGGTCCAAGTCTCCCTTCCTTTACTTATACCTAACAAAGTACAGGGAGTTCTTGAAGAAAGGGAAGGTAATGGAGATGTGGCCTTTGCTGGTCCACTTAGGTGGTTGCTACACAGGAGAATACAAGCAAGACATAAGTCAGAGCACCCCTATCATTCTTGAATAATGATTGTTCAGTTCATTTCTTCAGCCTTAACTTGTTTTCTTTTTATGCTTTAGAAATTCCTTACTCTGGTCATAGAACTGAAAAGTTTTGGCTTTTTGATGAGGATACTGATAAGTACTATTACTTTCCTAATCCTCACTTCTTTCCAGAACTCTTTTACAATGATTTTCTTGAAGTATGTAAATTGTCAATGATAATGGATTTTGATCCCTTTTCTACCTCTTTGGCTGACTGGGATAATATATCTTCCACTTACCAATCTTTTTCTACTTCAGAACCTATCCCATCCCTATCCAGTTCTGCCATGCCCACCCTCTGCCCTGTGGTGCCTTCCTTGTCTGTCTTGTCTGTCTTGTGGTACAGGATTTTGAGTCTGTCAGTGACATTCCTCCTACTCCTAGTTCCTTGTTCTCTGCTGCTTCTTTGCCAGAGGGGGATTATCCATCTCAGGAATTCTATTCTTATATGACACAACATTGAGATCTTCCCTCTATGGAGGAAACTCCTATGATTCCTATCAGGCAACTACCTATGGAATATGGTGATGAACCATCTCATGAAGAAGAACAAGAGGAAACAGATGTTGAAGAATCCTTATATGATTCTGCCAGTGATGATAATATAGAAAAAGAGGAATCTTCTTTGGATGATATCACTACACCACCTGCCAGAATGATGATACCAATTCCAGTTCAGACTCCATAGACTCAAGCTCTCTTCTTCCTCCTTTGCCTGTTATTCATTAAATGATCACTAACAATGATCCTTTTGATTTAGAGAACTTACTACTTTACTGGCTTTAAACCATGACTACCAACCAAGCCAATTCCACCATCACTGGCATTTGCCCTAAGCTTCATAGCAGTTCCAACATCTATATCTGGCACAAGCATCTTCAAGATGTCCTTATCATCTTCAAAGTTTGGAATTTTGTTGATGGAACTTGTCTTTACCTAGATGTTGCTCCTACTCTGATGCAAATTACTACTGGAGCTAAGACACTTGTTAAATAGCAAAAAGAATGGAAGGATGAAGATGCTCATGCTCAAGTCTTGATCACATCTTATTGCAAAGATACAATCCATTCTTTGGGTCTCGACTCTTATACACCCACCGGTACTCCAGTCTCTAAAACTAAACACTTCCATGAAGCTATTGTCACCCTCTTTGCCTCTCAAACTGTGATTTCGCAGTTTCATACATTTTCAAAGCTCTTTGCTTTCTACATGAAAGGACAAGATGTGCAGAAAGATGCAGTCAAGATGCATTAAATATTGAAGATGTGTCTTCAAACAGATATGATAATACCGGATGATCAACAGGCTATGATTATATTATAGGCTTTACTGCCTCAATATGAAACCATAAAGTCCACTATTCTTCATACCATCACTTCCATCACTCCCAATACTATTCTTCCAAAGATCCTTCTCAAATATACTCACCTTTCTATGATTCATAGTCCATCTACCCACAATGTGATCAAAGTCGATGATGATGCCTCTGTATAATGCACTGCTGTCATCAAGAAGGTTCCACCCCAATCCAAATGTGATTATTGTGGAGGAAACCATCAATCAACGAACTGTTGGACTACATTCCCTGAGAAATGACCTCAAGGAAAGAAGCCTAAGCAGCATTCTGATCAGTCAACTCAAACTGCTGCCACAACCCCTACCAAGGGGAAGCAAAACCAAGGCCAACAGACAAAGAGAAAGAAAGGAAAAGGAAAGAGCAAAGCTTGCATCAACATGATGGATGTTGATGAAGATAACTTCTTTGATACTGTTGAAGTTGAAGAAGAGAGAGTATTGGTTTTTGAAACAATTCAAAGCACTGGTTTGGATACTTCTACTCTAAATCATTTGCTTAACTAGTCTACAGATGATCCTATGAAATGTAATCCTATTGTGTCCCTCCCATAATTCATTCCTGATAAGGCAGAGCCCTCTCATCAGCCCTTTCACTAGGACTCTTCAGTTAAAATCTGATGGTCAAAGAGCAACAAAGTAGACCTCTGTCCTTTCAGAACAACATTATTATAGGAATTATAACTGGTATTCTGATGGAAGATAGAAAGGATGGAAGGAAGGACACCTCAATGATAGAGCATACAGTGGTGATATAGATACTGGTTTTGAAGATCCTGCCTATGATAACCTCTTTGACTGTTATCTCGTGTAGGAAGCAGCTCTGTCTACTAATGAGTCTAAGTCTCTCTTTCATCATGATCATTGGATAGTAGACTCTGGAGCATCAATCTATATATCTCCCTATCTCAATGATTTCTCTAATCTTACTAAAGGAACTAGAGAAGTCTCTACTGCCAATGGAGACACTATTTCAATGCATGGTCCTAGAACAATCATCTTCAAACAGATAGAAAGCAATTGAATTCTACAGCTGTCTAATGTATGGTATACTTCAGAAGCCCAACATCATCTCCTATCCATTATTGCTCTAACAAAACTTGGTTTCAAATGTGAAATCGGAGGAAATGATACCAAGATATGGGATACTAAGGGAAAGTTGGCAATACAGGCAAAAGCCTTATTACCTTCTTCTTCACTTCATTGGTTCAAGATCAATTTGATTGTTCCAGATGAACTATGATCTCTTATGGAGATGTCTGAGTATGATCTCTAGCATAGATGTCTTGAACATTGCTCCAAGAATGCTCTGAGGCATGCTCCTAATCAATTATCTGGCATACCTTCATTACTTGCTATACCAGATACCTCTCCACCTTGTCAAGGATGTGAAATGGACAAAGCTCATCAGTAACCTTTTGAGGCATCTGATTCACAAGCAACTTGTATAATTGGTCTTGTTCACACAGACCTAGTGGAACTCCCAGCTTGCTCTCACACTAGAAATCAGGGGATGTTAACCTTTGTTGATGATCATTCTGTCTTTGCTCTACTTACTTTTCTCAAGCAAAAGTCTGATGTCATGGAATCTCTATGTTCTATGATCACTTGGACTGAGTGGCAGACTGGGGTAACACTTCTTACCTTGTGTTTGGACTGAGGAGGGGAATATTTAGGTCATAACCTATCTTTGTTCCTAACACAGAAAGGTATTGATCATCAAAAGACAGTACTGTGTACTCCTCAACAGAATAGTCATGTAGAACGTTTCAATTGCACTCTTGGTGAAAAGGCTGAATCCATACATCAACTATTATGCTTGAGCATAGTTCCTGGTCTATAGTAACCACTCAACAGTAGGTTGACCAACTGAGTTATAGGATGAGTCATACTAGTGAGTCACACTGCTAAGTCACAATGCTAGGGCACTATTCTCAGTTGTTGGGGATGGTGACAAAGAGGAGAGAGGCTTAGTGGGGCAGGATTCCCACTTAAGGATCTAGATGACTAGAAACTATGCTGGTATTGCATAGAACTAGCTTGAAGAATACAGGAGGAAGGTTGACCTACTTATAGTCCATACAAGTGGCTATGTGGGAATGGAAACTATGAGCATCACTAGGAAATAGAGATGATATGAGGAGACAAGATCCATTAATAGAGTAAAGGAAGATGAAAATGATGAGAGAAAAATATAAGATAAAAGATAAGAGATACTACTAATGGGAGAATATAATAAGACTATGGAAAGATATTGATTAGATAGTAAGGAGTCTGAGGAGATGATCAAAGTTTAAAATAGCACACACTATTGTAGGTGTGCATCCATGGGAATAGCTCTATCTGTTTATAGTAATAAAGAAAAGGAGGGCTAGAAGAAAAGGGAAAAAGATTGTAACATTACCCCAGTAGTAGATTCCAAGTGAACCTCACTTGACTTACAAGTCTCTGTACCCTCCATAAGGGGAACTAGTCATGTTTCCTTTGACTTCATCATCGACAAAGAACTCAGTACCAGCATCAATATCATCCACATTCCAATGAGGACAGTCTCAAAGGGGATGGGAAGGGAATCGAGTACAAATGCAAGAATGATCCCAATATTCTCTCCGAGTGTGTCCTGAGACAGCAGTCTGGAAATGTATACAGATATATTGGGGACAATCCTTCCTCCAATGATTAGAGCTTCTACATGTAAAACAATGAGAGGTGTGAAGGGAAGGAGAAATAGGAGGAGGAGGAGACATTTGTGTAGATTGAGGAAGTTGGCCCATGTCTTGGACTTCCTGAAAGACAATGCCTGGTGGAATCTGAGTGAAGAAGGCTTCTTACTCATCTAGGGGGGTGGAATGGTAAGAGGGTGCAGAGGTTGGAGAAGGAGGAGGAGGAGCGATATCCTCAGTGGGTTCAACACTTTTTAGGGATGGTTTTCTTTCCCTTACTGATGTGGGTAAGCCATAAGGTCCTCCAATGATGGTTTTCCAATGAGAGAATCACTTCAAGGCTCAGGTAGAAATTGTTGATGTTGTATTGGTAGGTGACCTCAAAGAAGAGAGTTGAGGAGATGTTGTGGAGTGTCTGGGGGGAGTAGGTAGTGGCAATGGTTCAACAGGGGGTGAAGGTATTCTGGGGGGGAGTACTAATAGGTTGGGGATCACAGTGAAAATACCAAAGCCTTTCATCCATGGAGAGTGAGAGTAGGATATAGGATGTGAGCAATAGAGTCAAAAGAGAGGCAGTCCACTACCTCTAGAATTCCTACTTGTTCTAGGATATCTAAAATGGAGGCCCAAAGATGGACTACAAAATGTCCCATAGCTACAGATTGGGGATCTCTAGCAAGTGATGGTTCCACATGCCCATGGAATGTCCTAAGGGTGGCATAAGAATAGTATACTTGAGAGACAAAGATGAGAGGAATGTTGTTAGTGAATTCCTAGAGATGCTCTAGCCTCAAGACAATGATGGGGTCTTCTAGAAGGGAGGTGATCAGGATTCACTTTGTATATTGTGGAAGGTGGATGGATTGAATTAGAAGAAGAGGAGTAGTGTTGATGTGCTGGTTGGATGCACGTTCAGTATGGAACTGCATTCTGTGAGAGGGTTTTTTGATGACAGGAGTAAGAGGTTTCAGTGGAAATAACTGAGGTGAAGACATCTGGGAATTTCTCCTTATATTCAGTAAGTATTTCTGGGGTATCTTCGACAATGTTTGCTTCTGGTTCCCATGTTGAGTCAGTCCTGGAGTAACCTTCCCACCAGACAAGGAACTTCTGCTTAGTTTCAGGGCCTTTGTGTGTAAGAAAGGAATGGATTTCATATTGTTCCTATCTCTTGATGGTGATTAGGGGTGGCAAGGAGTGGTTAGGGCTGTGTTTGGCTGTTTCAGTGTAGGTAGAGAGGTTGAAAGCATGGAATATATCCCAAATTGTCCAAGTGAAAGGGATTTTTAGTCAGTAAGTGATGGGAGATAAGACCTGTGTGATTTCAAAGGGTCTATGTTGCTTAGGTGACAGTTTCCATTTCAGCCTTCCACCCATACTTTATCTCTGACTTTCCATGGTTTAAACTTGAAGGTGATTCATTCCCTCATGAGTCTCCTGGTCTTTTCATGAGCTTCTAAGGCTTCTTCTCTGAAATACTCTAGGGAGGAGAGTTGAGACTGTAGTGCAGGGACAAAGGTTTTGTCAATTTTTGGGTAGGAATAGGGTTGGTAGCCCATCATAAGAGTGAATGGGGTTTGTTGAGTGGTAGAATGTACTGCAGAGTTATAACAGAATTCAGTGATGGGAAGTAGTTCAGACCATTATGTGGGTTCTTATCACAAAATATTCTTAGGAAGGTTTCAGCTTTCTGATTTACACATTCAGTTTCTCCATCAGTTTGGGGGTGATAAGATGTGGATAGAGCAACTTCATAGTTAAGGAGTCATTCTAGTTCTCTGGCAAATACAGAGGCAAACTAGGGTCCTCTGTTGGAGATACACTTGTTATGTAGTCCAAAATGTTTGAATACATGATCATGGAAGAGTTGAGTGACTCTCTTTGCATCCATGGTTTTTAAACAAGGAAGGAGAATTACCCCCTTTATAAGGCCATGGTCAACCACAACCATAAGAGAGTCAAAACTCTTGGAGGGAGGTAAGTTGGTGACCAAGTCAACAGAGACCTGTTGAAAAGGATGAGTGCACTATGATGGAACTGGATAGAAAGGGGGTAGAATCAGATGCATATTAGGCTTATTGGTCTAGTAGGTAGCACACCCTTTATTGTAGTTTTTGACCTGTGTGATTAACCCAGGCCACCAGTAGTCCTGCTGAAGTCGATTAATAGTTCTAAAGTGTCCTCTATGTCTAGCAGAAGGGGAGTCATGGGCATGTGAGATTAAGTCCTTGTGAGTAGGTTCTGGCACATATAGGCATCCTTTAAAGTATAAACAGTCATCAAGATAAGTCCAGTCTTCTTTATTGACTCTAGAGAAAAGGGAGGAATTGAAAGTGAGGGCATCCAATTCCTTCTTTACAAGTGGGTCATTGAGGGTTGATGATGCAATTATGTCTGCTAGGGTAGCATTAATCAGATTGATAAAGAGTTGGTCTGGCAGAAGAGTAGAGATGTTGTCATCACTGGTGTCAACATCAGAGATGTGACTTAAAGCATCAGTTGAATCTATTTGTGAACCAAGAAGGTGTTTGAACTGTAGGTCAAAGTCCTATAAGAAGAGGAGCCATCTGGCCTGTCATCTAGACAGCTTCTTTGATTCCTGGAAGTAAGTCAAATCTTTGTGATCAGTGAGCTTAGTCACCAGATGTTCTGTTCTGGAGAGGTACTACCTCCAGGCATGTAAGGCTCAAATAACAGCAAGAAGTTCCCTATCATAGATGTCATAATTTCATTCTATAGACTCAAAGGTCTAAGAGAGGTAAGCACAGGGGTGGAGGGCTCCTGTAGTATCAGTTTGCATTAGGACCCCTCCCAAGGTGAGAAAAGAGACATCAGTTATGATAAAGAATAGTTTTAAGGTATCTAGCATCTGTAGAACTGGTGTGGAGAGGAAAGAGTCTTGACAAGTCTTGAAGGACTTTTGATGAGGTGATAACTAGGTCTAGGTTGAAGTCTTCTTGGTGAGGTCAAGTAGTGGACAAGCAAGATCAGAGAAGGAGGAGATAAATCTTTGGTAGAAGTTACAGAAGTCTAGGAATGAGTGAACTCCTTTAATAGAAGAGGGGTGTTTCTATTCTGCAATTGCTTTTAGTTTGACAGGGTCCATAGCAATCTCACTGGGTCTGATGATCATTCCTAAGTATTCAACTTCACTTGCATTGAATAGGCATTTAGAGAGTTTGAGGTGTAACTTTTCTTCTCTAAACTGCTATAACACTCTCTTGGTGCATTCCTGGTGTATCTTATAGTCTTCTGAGTAAATCAGGACATTGTCCATATAAATGACAAGCCATCCTTCAGCAATGAGGTCTTTGAAGACATTATTCATATATGCTTGAAATGTGGAAGGGGAATTACACTGTCCAAAGAACATGACAGTAGGTTCATATAGTCCAAAAGGGGTGATGAAAGTGGCTTTCCACTAGTCTTCTGGTTTGATGTGAATGTTATTATATCTCCACTGGACATCAAACTTGGTGAAGTACTTGACTTTCTTTAACTTGTCAATGAGGTCAGAGATCAAGAGAAGGGGATAGACATTCTTAATAGTCGCCACATTGACATATTGATAATCTTGGCAGGGGCAAAGAGATCTATCCTTTTTGAGTATGAAGAAGAAAGAGACTACTTGGGGGATTTGGATGGAACTATCTTTCCAGTGTGAAGATGTTCATTAATGAAGATTTTGTAGGCTTCCACTTCTTTAGGATTCAAGGGGTAAGTTTTTTCAACTTTCAGGACAAAATCTGGTTTTAGCTCAATGGTATAGTCGAAGGCTCTATGTGATAGAAGCTCGTTAGGTTCTTCCTTGGAGAAAACATCAGAGAAGTCAGAGAATTCCCTTGAGAGCTCAATTCTAACTTTCTTCAATTTTCGAGCTGCTTTGGTTGTGACAGTAGTTTCCCTTATAGTCAGAGATTGAAGGTACTTGGTAAAGTTTTGTTTGATCCAAAGATCTGGGTCAAGTTCAAAAGACCTCAAAGGATACCTTTGAAAGCTTTGATCTGAGATGAGAGAAGGGTTCTTAGGTAGAGATATCTGACCAGTTGCCCAGTCTATGAAGGGGTTGGCTGTTCTGAGCCAGAGGAGTTCAAGGATGAGATCTTCCTTCCCTAAAGAGATAACATATGCCTTTAGTTTCTCTGTTCATTCTTTCATAAAGATGGTGATTGAGACAAAAGAGGATATTTTTCCAGTTTGGTTACTGGTTCCATTGGCATTTTGTGTATTCATGGGCTTTTCTAATGGTTTGGTGGAGACCTGGTAGTTTTGGATGAGGTTTTGATTGATAAAGCATCCAGTTGCTCCACTATCAATCAAGGCCTTGGTTTTGATGACTTTTGCTCAAGTAGAAATGAGAACAGGAATGTGAATAGATTATGCACAAGAGTTTGTCATAAATACAGGAGCAAGAAATTGAGGGGAAGATAACATTGAGTCTTCTTCCCCATTTAAAAATCCTTGGTAGAAACAACTGCTACAGTCTAGTCCTCATCCTCTTCTTCTTCTACAAAACAAGTTTGGAGAACCTTAATGATATCTTCTTTTGGAACATTTCACTAGATGAGAATGTTCAAGTACTCCTTTATTGGGTCCTCAGGTTCCAAGGGTTTGAATTCAGTAGGAATAACTCTAACCCTCTATGGATTTCTAAGGGGTCTGGGAGGTGGAGAAGAGGTCGATTCTTCTTTCTTGTGGTCTCTGACCACATGACCAGTTTTTCCACATACAAAGCACTTGCCCTTCTTCATATATTCAGCTCTGTCTGTGGGAGAGAGGTGAATGTGATCCACATTCATGGCATTGGGATCTCTGGTGGATTTGGAATGGGAGGAATGGCTGGAGAAGTACTTCTTTCCTTGGAAGAGGGCATTGACTCATTTGATGTGGTTATGGAAAAGGTTAGATTTTTCAATCCAATCTTTTAGGGTAGTGGGCTCTTTCTCACATGAGAGGACTTTGACAACAATATGCCTATCTATTCTACTGATGAGCCATTCAATAAGAGTCCTGTCATCCTTGATCTGAGAGTGAGTGGCAAGGAGTTGGAACTGGGAAATGAATTTTTCGAATCTGTCATTATGCTGAGTTCTTCTTTGTTTTAGGGTGGAGAGGTCAGCTCATGCTTTTGCACTGGGATCATAGAGAGTGCATGCATCTCAAAAGGCTTTTTCAAACTTTTCTCAAGTGAGTTCTTTTTCTGCCTTATTCTTTCCTAAGTGACTCATCTCCTCGATTTTGAGGTACCATCCTTTGAAGAAGTCTTTTCCTTGCCCTATGCTCATCTTATTTAGGACAGTAAGGATTTATGCAGATTCAGAATAAAGCTTCCCATTCATAAGGAAGTATACTTCTATAGAGAGGATCCATCTGAAAGTGTCTTTGGAACTTCCAGAGAAGTCCTCTGAGAGACCAGCCCTTAGTTTGATGAGTTTCTTAGTCATATCTTCTGACTCTGATTCAAATTCTTTTTCCAAGTCTGTAGGAAAAAGAGGGCTAGAGGAACATCAAGGAGGTGGTAGTAGACTAGAGGAACAATGAGGAGGTGCTGGTGGTTTTGGTTCTGGTTCTGGGGGGTCAATGGGTATGGGTTCTGTTGCTGTTCTGAGCAATGACTTAGCTACAGGAACTAATTTGTAACCAGTGATCTGGTTCTGGAGACCCTGAACAGTTCTTCTGGTGAATCCTTCTGGGATTGATTCTTTTTTATATTGTAGTTCTTCTTCCTCTTCCTCTGAGGAAAGGGATGGTGCTCTCAATGAGCGATGTTGAGGGGTTAATGTTAGGTTAGCAGAGAAGGAGGATCCTATAATCCTTTTGGAATTCCTTCTTTCTGAAATGATGGACAGTTTTACTTTGCAATGGAAGAAGCAATGAGAAAGCTAGTTCTTTTGTTATGTTTGAGCATAGTTCCTAGCCTATAGCAACCACTCAACAGTAGGTTGACTGACTGACTGAGTTATAGGATAAGTCATACTAGTGAGTCACACCACTGAGTCATAATGCTGGGGCACTATTCCCAGTTGTTGGGGATAGTGACAAAGGAGAGAGAGGTTTAATGGGGTAGGGTTTCCACTTAAGGATCTGAATGACTAGAAACTATGCTAGTATTGTGTAGAACTAGCTTGGAGAATACAGGAGGAAGATTGACCTACTTATAGTCCATATAAGTGGCTATGTGGGAATGGAAACTATGAGCATCACCAGGAAATAGAGATGATGTGAGGAGACAAGGTCTATTAATAGAGTAAAGGAAGATGGAAACGATGAGAGAAAAATATAAGATAAAAGATAAGAGATACTACTGATGGAAGAATATAATAAGGCTATGGAAAGATATTGATTAGATAGTAAGGAGTCTGAGGAGATGATCAAAGTTTAAAATAGCACACACTATTGCAGGTGTGCACCTATGGGAATAGCTCTATCTATTTATAGTAATAAAGAAAAGAAGGGCTAGAAGAAAAGGGAAAAAGATTGTAACACCAACATGTCAATCTTTCTTCTGGTTTTTGGCAAGATGTATGGGAAATGGCTTTTCATATATATAATCACTAACCAATATGTCATCATAAATGGAAATCTCTGATAGAGGTATGGTCTGGTGATAAGCCTGATGTTTCCTACTTTCAAGTATTCAGATGTCATGCTCATATCTTCATTCCAAAGGAGGATCAAGCTAATAAACTTGCTGTGAAAGCAGAAGAAATGATCTTTCTACAATATGAAAAAGGTACTAAAGGATACAAGTTCTGGTTGAAGTCACGCTCTCAAGTTGTGATTTCTTCCACTGCCACCTTTAATGAGACATTTTATTCAAATCTTTCCATTGAGACTGTTAACAAACCATTACCTTTAGCCTCACAACCACTAGATTTACTCTGAATTCAAGAGGAACCTTGCATGGGGATTATTCTAGAAAACAATCCATCTGCTTATTGTCCTCCACCTGGTTATCAATGTCTTAGAAGTCCCTCACCTGGAGTGGCATAGCAGATTCTGCCATTGAGTTGTTCATCATCTAGAGCTTCTTCAAGGTTATCTTACTCTTCTTCTCCACCTCCTCCATGGAATAAAGGCAAGAGCAGAGCAAGATCTCCTTCAATGAAACACTCTCTTTTGAAGACTCATGTCCCCAAAACTCCTCCTGCTCAAGTAGATACTCCTACTTTAGGACAAAGGATGAGGTTTTCATTTACTCCTAGACAATCTCCTACTCCTCCTTCTTGACCACATTTTACTTATAAACTACCCTCTTGAAATGAGGATCCTCAAATATATTGATGATCAGATCATCCTTCTGTACCTGAATATAGGCAACAGCTACAACCAAAGCCACTTCCTCATCAATCTGGTATAGTTTCACAGCCTTGAGTTATTCCCAATAATGTCTATGAAAATAAACCTCCAGTTGAAATCGAGAAAGACATTCAGGAAGGAAAGTTACCATCTAATACTGAAATAGACAACAGCACAAAGAATCTTATGTCTGTCTGATTTATGGAGACTCTGATGTCTGCTGCTGTCAATGTCAATGAGGTTCCTAAACAATATAGGGATGTCATGAAAATGCTCAAGGAAATCAAGAAAGACTGGCTTACTGTAATGTGAGATGAATACAAGTCTATGCTTGATAGAAAGGTTTGAGAACTTGTTAATTTACCACCTGGTCAAAAACCTGTTGATGCACATTGGTTATTCATTAAGAAACTTGACAAACTTAAAGTGCAATTGGTTACGAAAGACTTTACACAAATCTTCAGAATTGACTACAAGCAGACTTTTTCTCCTGTCATCTGTTTTGAAACTGTATGACTACTCCTCACTCTAGCTACCCTTGAAGATTGGGAAATCAAGACACTAGATGTCAAGACTACTTTTCTCTTCAGCAATTTAGACAAAGAGATTTATATGTGTCAACCTAAAGGTTTTGTTGTCAAAGGTTAGGAGACCAAGGTTTGTTTCTTAAAGAAGGCCATTTACAATCTTAAGCAAGCTGCCTTGCAAGGAAACAAGGCCCTCCATCAATCTCTGGAGAAAATGGGATTTAAATGATGTATATCAGATGCCAGTGTTTACTTACATAGACATGGTGACATTTTTATTCTTCCTATCATTTTCATTGATGACACTCTTTTCATTGGTTCTGATAAGAATTATTTACTTCAGAAGAAAAAAGAATTCATGAAGATATGAGAATCAAGAGATCTAGGGGAAGCTAAAGAATATCTGAGTATGCATATCACTTGAGATCACAAGAAGTATCTCTTGTGGCTCAACCAGTGCAAATATGTCAATAAGGTCATTAAGTACTTCCAATTGGAAGATGCTAAAACAGTATGCACTCCTTTACCTTCAGGATATTCACCTCTCCCCAATAAAGATGAACTTGTTACTACCTTGTATTCAAAATATCAGTCAGTCATTGGATCACTGTTATTTATCATGCTTGGAACTCATCCAGATATAGTCTGGTCAGTTATCAAGATGTCACAATTTTCTTCCAATCCATCAGAAGAACATTTGTAGAAGGTGTTGTATATAACATGTTACCTGGCTTCAACTCAGGACCTCTGCTTATGTTATAATGGTGCTGGAAACTCTGGTTTTCAAGCATATAGTGACACTGATTGAGCTGGTGATGCATCCACTTCAAGATCCACTACTGGTTATGTGATTTTCCTTGCTGATAGTATTGTCTCCTGACTTTTCAGAAGACAACACAAAATAGCTCTTTCTTCTATGGAAGCAGAATATATTAGCATGACTGAGACTTGCAAACAAATTTCCTGGATTCAGAACCTTTTCAATGAAATAGATTTTCTGATTCCAACTATGGATATACTTTGTGATAATCATGGTGTCATCTTTCTGTCTTCCAATCCAGCTGTTGAAGGTCATATCAAGTACATACAAATTCTAGATCATTATGTCTGAGAATGTGTTGCTGACAAAAAGATTCATCTTTGGTATGTTCTGACAAATGATCAACTTACAGATATCTTTACAAAGAATCTAACATTTCAATAATTTGAGGAAAACAGGAAACATCTTATTCTTGTTCCATATCCAACTTGAATATCAAGGGGAAGTATTAAAGTATTATGCTTTTGCTATTCTGTCATCTGTCATTGGTTTAATGGCCCAGTCTTTCTATTCTTATTCATGGTCTAGGTCCATTCCAGACAGCTCTGTATAATGTAATCATCCAGAACATTCCATATGATATAATATCTTTGGACCATTCTACATGATGTCATAATTCTAGGCTCATGACATCATAGATAGCTATTATTATCTTCTGTTCTGTTTTGTCCCTATCTATCTTCTGATTTCTTCCTAGATATGATTTGATCCTATCCACAGTTCTAGTTTGATCCTATATTGATGTCTTCCAATTACAATAGTTGCTCTTATCTCTTAATAGAGTTCAAGCTCCTATTGAACCTTATTCTCTATAGTATATAAGGGAGACCTCTTTCAATGTTCTCCCTCTAAGCAGTTGTTTCATATCTTTGTTTTACAAGAACTATCAATCTATCTGCCTCTCTGTTATCTGTTGAGTCTTGCTCCAGTAACTACTTGTTATCTCTCTAAGCTCCAATCTTATCATCTTTTAACTTCAATCTCCCAAGTGAGTATCTCTCACTCGAGACTCATTTATCTGCATCCATCGGGAGATTGTTGCTCTTGTTTATTCTTCACATTCTACCTTCCTGATACTGATTGATGTATGATGCACAAATAACATACATCATATCATGGAAATTACATGGTTTAAATGATGTAATTGGGGTATGACCATCTCAAAAGATCAGATTTCATGAACATCCTGTAAAGGACCATTCTGGGTTCATGTAGAGAAGTGTTCTGACTGATAGTAAATGGCCAGTTAGGTCTGGAATACATAGGACATTGTCCAATTGGAGCAGCTATTCACAACCACTTGACAAGATCTGAAGGATTATCTTTCCAGATTTAGCAATAACACCATCTTGACTTGTGGCAGTTGTTATAGATACTTTAGACATTACAGGTTCATACTTGACGAAGTCATTGATTCAATGAGTAAAATGCTGGGAGGTGCTGAAATCAAGGATCTACTGTATAGAGTGGTCTGCTTGAGTTCACTCTTTACCTTTACATGAAATGTATAAGATGGTCAGTTCATGAACATATTTATTTACACTAGCTACAAGCATATTTACATGCTTAGCAGCTGTGGATGGTCATAGAAATGAACATTGTGGTTTGTCAGTGTTCAGGTCGAGAGCAGAAGGTGAATAGGCTTGTCTAATCTCAAGGTCCATAGTGTTGGACTCCTCAGTGAAGTAGTTGTCCTCTAGATAGTACCTGTCAAGGTACTCCACCAGTAGCAAGTCATCCTCAGGTATGAGACTTCCAAGAGAAATAGTTTCTTCCTCATCCTAGTAAAAGGGGGTGAGGGGAGGAGTGGTTAGATGGTCCAACATCAGATGGCATGACATTGTAGTGCTCAGTGAGTATATTGGCTGGCACAGGAGGCAGATGAGACAGAAGACATGTCTTGAGGGTGTGGATGGTTTCACAGGTTGGTTAGACATCCATGGAGCATGTGAGACTAAAAGTGGTGATGGTTTGAGAGAAGGCAAGGAGACTAAAATTCATTGCACCAGGCATATGTGAAAGCTTACACAAGTCCAGTGTGGGAGTTATGGCCAGAGACACAATATAATTGGTCTCTTTCTTCTTCTTCCACTCCTCAGCACACTTGTTGTACTTCTTCTTACACTCCAATCATGAATTACTGTTATCCTTTGAACCAACAGACTGCTAGTGTGTGGGCTGACACTGAGTAGTGAATTGCAGGTTGTCCAACTTGTGCTTGACTGCAGAAATCTTCTTTATAGTCTGCTGTTTGGTGAGTTGAGAACTGCTGTGTTTGTAGGACTGGGTTTGCTGCCAATGCAACATGGCTGCCTGCTCAATAGCTGCCACAGTCAGAGTCTTAGAGCTGGCTGAAGTGGACAATGAAGTCAAATCTGCTTTAGCTGTTCTGACCTCCTGATTAAAACTGTGTGCTAAAAAATCCATTTCCTTCAGCAGTTTTGTCAGAAAGAGCATTGCTTCAATCTTATCAGTAAGTGGATAATCAAGAGACTTGAGTCATGCAAACTATCCAATGATTTTTGACATGGCAGGAGCAGAGAACTGTTGCTAGGGATGGTAGCATCCAGCAATGTCTTAAACTCAGAGTATGCACTGGCAATACTAGGCTGAGTGTACTTATCCTTGAGCTTGTTCTACATCTTGGAAGCAGATGAGCATGCTTCAAGAGTCTCTTGGATGGCAAATGACATGTAGAGCTTGATAAAGCCTTGTGCTTTCAAATCATCTACAGTCCAATCTAAGAGTTTGGACCTAAAGGTCTCTTTACTGCTCTTATTGTCCACATAGTCTTTTGCGTCTGGTGTGGAATTCACAATGGTAGTCCATCAATCTTCTGCTTGGAGGAATGAGCACATCTCTGAAGCCCAGGCAGTATAGTTTTGAGCTGTTAAAGAGACAAATGAAGTTGACAATTTGAGAAGTCATGTTGTGAGTCTGCAAAGGGTGTGTCAGCACTTCCAGAAAAGCATTGAATTAAAGCAGACTAGCATAGGTTCATCCTATACAGCTCATAACTTGGACATATGATGGAATTTGGACATTGTCATTGGTAAAATAGTGTCACCTGTCCTTGGATATAGTGGGATGGATATCGCCAGTGATCTGATGTTGGTGGGAGAGCATCACCAGCATCTTTCACTACTTTGGTTGGAATGGACATCAACTAGTGCAGGTCCAGGGAGAGCCAATGACTCAACTAAGCTAGACAATGATGTCCTGATGCTCAGCAATGCCACCAGAGCTCATAACCTGTAGAGCATGCATTTGGAACACATGGGAGACTCACTGAGTTCACTTGGAATGCTATAGGCACTTAGGTAGAGGGAAGGGAAGAGGGAAAAGTCTCTATTCATCTGAAAGCAAGTTTCAGGCATATATACTATGTAAAATAGTATATTGGGATGTAATATCACTTCTACTAAACATCCTGAGTGTAGCATGCTAGTTTATATATAAGTAAGTGATGGTCTGCTTGTTGGATGATGAGCAGTTCTAAATACTTCTACTAGTGGATGTTGGACCAGAAGTGGTTCATGTTGGAACATCAATAACAATGTCAAGTAGATCAGAGAACATGTTATTAATGAACCTCTGGAAGGCCACAGAGACATTGGTGGGACCAAAGGGCATGACACACCATTCAAATGAGCTGTAGCAAGTGTAGAAAGCAATCTTCCACTCATTACCTTTAGCTATGCAGACTAGGTGGTATGCATGACAGAGATCGATCTTTGTGTAAATGCAGGCTTTCCTGGGGGTGTCTAAGAGGTCAGAGATAAGAGAAAGTGGATAGCAGTCCTTCTTGGTGATCTTATTAATCCATAGAAATCTATGCACAAGTAGAGCAAACTGTCCTTCTTCTTCATGAAGAGGACCAAGGTACCATAAGTGGAGCTTGACTATCAGATGAAGCCAGTACAGAGATTCTCATCAATGAATTCTCAGATGGTTTCAAGCTTAGTAGGAGAGAGGAAGTAGATGGTTCCTAGAGGTAGAGAAGTACCTTCCTCTAAGTCAATCTTTAAGTTGAAAAGGCAATGTGGAGCAAGCTTGGAAGCTTTAGCCTTGCCAAACACATTGGTGAAGTCATAATAGGCTTCAGGAATGTTGGAGAGATTGATCAATTTGGGGAGAGGTTCCACAGTTGCTAAGCAGAGTGCAGCAGTGTTCTCTGGTCAGAGATAGAGGGTGAATTGCATGGAGCCTTTGAGTTTACACACATGTTGATAGGTGGCAGAGTTTACAAAAGACACATGTGGGAGAGGTAAGTCAGTGAAAGATAGAAGTGAGAGCAGAGATCCTGAAGGGATCAACACTGGAGTGGCTGATAAGTTAGAGGATAGTACTGGAGTTGCCAGCACTTGTTGCAAACCTGTCCTGAAATTGATATGATCCAATACCCAATCAATCAACAGATTGTAGCAGATGAGCTAGATATGTCCAAGTACAATGGTGCAAGAGGAGTCAAGCAGAGTAACATAAAACATTGCAGAGGTGACATTGTCAGAGGGGAATCAGAGAGTGAGGTTGACAGTTTGTGTGATGTAGGAATTTGAGGATCCATCAAGTAGATGGAGCAAAAGTAGAGTAATTGTGATGGTAGGAATAAAATGTTTATTGACAAAATTTGAATCTATGAAACAATGTGTAGAGCCAGAGTCCACAAGAGTGAGAAGTAGAGGTAATTCATAATCTACAAGAGAGATGGAAGGCATAAGCACATTAGGGTTGGAAAGAGTAGAAACATTAAGGCAGAGCTCCTTTGATATACAGTTGAAGTCAATACAGTCTCCAGCCTATATGAAGCACTAGAGACTGTAGACTATTTTTTTGTCTCTATGGCTACAACAGCAGTGGAGGTAGGCAGGGTGACTGTGGCAGCTTGTGCCTTGGCCTTGATTGCCTTGGAGGTGGACTTAGGACAGTCCTTCATATTGTGACCTGGTTGGCTGTAGAACATACAGAGCTTTTCCTTAAAGCAGTGCTGGTGTTCTTCCTCAGTTAGCTTCCTATCCTTGCCAAGGTGGGAAGGTACATTAGCAGATTTGGAGGAGGAAGATGTGGAGGTTGATTTGAGAGTGGAGGAGGAGGAGGAGACAGTATCAGAGGTAGTCTGCTGATTGGTGGAGGACATTGTTGTAGAAGACTTGTTGACAGAGGAGACAGATGATGGGTTGACAGATTTGGTCTACTGCAATATCTCCAACTTTCATTCCAGTATCTGGTGTCAATGGTCTGGGCTAGAGTGTAGAGTCCTTGTAAGTGCATGGGCTTGCCAACATATGATATTTTGTCTTTGATGTGGTCAGGGAGACTGTTGTAGAAGATGTGGCAGAGAGTGCCTTCTTTATAACTGCAGACTTGAATAGCCAGGTGGTTGAAGTCTACAATGTATTTGTTGATCTGTTGACCATCA
>JBBPLB010000056.1:8539-19023 GCA_038089595.1 Bothia castanella
ACTTCACGAAGCCGCGATGGCGACGAGACATCGACCAAGCGCAAGAAAACGCGGTTCGCCAGCACTCCTGGACCAACCTCCACCGATGCTAATCCTTCCCTCGGAACCCTGAACCAACGACGACTCCCTACTAATATACCTTACAGTCCACAGTTTCCTCTCCTATATTTGCGTTTCCCAGTCAGTTCTTACTTGCGACTGGCTGACGGAAAGTTCGTTCTGTTCTTTGAAAGCCAACTTGGTAATGCTCGTGATTGAACATTCTTTTTAGATTCCCCCTGCTTCCAGCTGATTCTAAGCGCATGGCGGGCATCTATAACGAACCACGAGATGCGCTAGATTTGTATACACCACGTTTCGTCAAGGGCCGTGGAGCCTCCAAGGTTGGCGTATGCCCAATTTGCATCGAGAGTCCCTCTCGTGGTGGTAAGGGGGAGGCTGTCTGGCTCTCAATGAAGTTCTCTGCGTACAAGTGGCATGTGTTTGATAGTGCATTTGCCTCGCCAGCTCACATCATACGCCCAACAGAGTCGTGTTTCTCTCCGGTAAAAATACTAAATTAGCATCGCATTCAGTTACCACTTGCAGTATGCCCACGGTACGTTTCCCGACTTACACGCACGCAACCCTCAATAGACTTGCCAAGGAATTTCCTCTGTTTCTGCCCGTCCTTTCTCTCCTCCTGTCGCTTTCCGGACGATCGAGCGTCAAAATCCGGCCAAGAACGAGCGTACAAGCATACAGGAGGGGAAATGCCACAAATGCAAAAAATGGATACTTGTGGAAAGTATCAGAAACATAGACATCAAGGTAAATCGTTCCATAGTTGGCATGGGCATTTGACTGAACCCGCCGCTATAGGTGAAAGAGCTCTATTGGTGCGTACCAAACGAGGTCGTTGTTATACACATGAACTCAGTTGCATAGGTGGAAACACACTGCTGCATGCCACCAAGGCACCAATATAGAAGGAGACGATGACTTTTTTCTAGACGATGACATTTACTGCCGCGCTCAGCAAGCACTCTGATCCTGATACTCTTCGCTTTAGCCTCCATGGTTTTGTTCGGCTTTAACTTTATACTCTTCGTTCTTGTCCTCACATTTCGGCATTCCATTGCTCACCGCCGCTTTGCTAACTGCATCAGACTCACTTATCGCTGTATATTTTTCGGACTGTTTCGATGCTGTACAGGATGTATGTTGTGATATGCTCAAGGAAATCGTTTCTGCTGTCATACTGTGTTCTCCATATTTGGCAAAAAGTATAAGGATATGTGATCGCCACAACTTCATGTGGCACCTTGTCGTCGTACCACCTGGTGCTCCAGCCTATACTCGTAGCGTGGTCTGTGATTGGTATCAACCGATCCAGAATCGCACCGTCAGCCTCCCAGTGGAAGGGAGTACGACTCATGTCCAAACCGACTTCTGAGACAGACGAATTCTATGCCCAAATACACCGTCGCATGGTCGAAAGTGGAGAATGGGACAGGTACGCTTTGGTTTCTCTCCGGCCAGATTCCGAGTCTCACTATGTCGTTTCAATCCCAGAATTCTCCGTCTCCTCTCGTCCAAGCTCTCGGAGCATGGATGGGTAGACGAGATGCGTCACCGTGCAAAGGGTATACATGGCTTCCCTCATGGACGCGAAAGATGAGCTGACTGGGTTCGCCTATAGAACGCGCACGGACGATGGATACGCTTTCCTTTCAGGCGGTATTAGAGGAGATATCCTCTCCCGCACATGGTAAACGTGCATTTGGATCGTGATTGGTATAATGCGCCTCACGTTGCTTACTACAGCCAGCATACCTCCAGCAGTAAGACGCGAAGTGATGAATATACTCCAACAATATGTCAAAGATCAATTCGAAAAATGACTGGTGGTGCGGTATTTGACCGCGTTCACCGACGCCAATGATGATACCTGTCGCCAACTTCACCCTCTTCTTGCACGCCGCTTCTTGGTTGGATATGCCCATGTTGTACATAGGTCTTCCACCGCAGTTAGTGCCAGTTCTATTAGTATTATTGACGAGAATTACACGCGATATCATTGAAAATGCCATGGAATCATGAGTACTGGGTAGAACCACGACCCGACTGCTTGGGGATAGGTGGCTTTTCTGTGTGCAACTGCCCTCCTTCACTAGCTGCCGTCATTTCCTGTTCCACAATTTTCTCCGCAAGCGCCTTGATTTCCTCGGGGTCAGGCCGTATCTTCTCCATCGCCTGCTCATATATCTGTTTTCCGATACCCAACGGTGCCCTCTCCCACGTCGTAACCCTAATACCAACGCCTGGCATCTGGTGTTTCCGCAGGTAGCGCACCCACCTATCCACGACGACCGGATCTGCATCCCATGCTTTGATGACCCGCTTGTGAACGCGCCGTTCAAAGTTCTCCTGACTTTTTTTGTGGATGAACGGTCCCCGGAGGACGGTCCACATCGAGCGCTGCGTCGGGAGCGGTATAGGGCGCGTCGCAGGGATACCCAGCGCGCTCGCGGCATGCTCCGCGAAATGCGCAAAGAGGTCAAGTGGGTAGTGGTGGTGTGACCGGAAGTGGATTTCAGCGACGGGGATGCCGTGGGTGCGGGGAATGGTTGTTGGGGGGTACAAGGCCCGGCCGGGGATGACCATGGAGGCAATGTCGGCCTCGGACAGCACGACTGGTGGTTCATGGTTTTCGTCCGGTTTTGGGGGTGATTTGGCACTGTCAGACGGTTAGCATGGACTCGGCGGGACAAGGAAGGAGACACATACACGGGTTGACTGCTGTTATATCGCACCCATCTGGCCAGCGCTGTCCACGACGTCCGCGACGAACGAGCTAGCATATTGACGCGACTGCTGGAAGACCCGAACGGACGAAATGGGATTTCTGGGACGCGATCCGGCAAAACCCGGATTGCTCGGAGTTAGTCAGATCCTTTCAAGGCCAAGCGCGTTCAACGTTTTCAACATCGACCACGATGAGCTCGTACGACAAAGACCCATTCTACTTGAGGTATATTGGTCCGACGACACTCTATACGGGTCACTAATTCCTCTCTAGATACTAGTATGTATTGGCGTTGTCGAGACGACCTCAGGGCTAAGCATTAGGTGTAGCACTGGCCATTCAGGCAAACACGGACACGAATTCCTCGAATTCGAGTACTCCCATGGTCGTTTGCGTTATGCAAACAACTCAAACTACAGAAACGACAGTCTTATTCGCAAAGAAAGTGAGTCAGTAGTGCCACTCAAATTCCCTGTCTTACTCATCACGACGTTTTCAGTGTGGGTTGGGCCTCTAGTGGTCAAGGAGCTTAAGCGCATCGTCGAGGCAAGCGAGATCACAAAGTAAGCGCATGATCCACGTGGTGTGCCACCATCATGTTCATCGCTGCTGCAGGGAAGACGACACGAACTGGCCAAAAAAGAACATCGTCGGGAAGCAAGAACTTGAAATCCGTATCGGAAATGATCACATTGCCTTTGAGGTTGGTACCCACCAAATCGATGGGGAACTGTTCTGATGATTGGTTAGACTGCAAAAATTGGATCCCTGGTTGACATCCAGGACAGTGAGGATCCAGAGGGACTTCGTGTCTTCTACTATCTTGTGCAGGATTTGAAGGTATGTGGTCGCATTCTTTTAATGAATATTGGATAACCCTTCTCCCAGTGTCTCATTTTCTCTCTCATTTCTCTCCACTTTAAAATCAAGCCGATCTAATTTTGCTACCTACACGTGTTTTGTCGCATTGCATGTTCTGTGAGGTTTCCCCTTCATGGTTACGTGAATGAGTCGTGTAGTTGGTATCGAACCTTGGATTCGTTGCGCAAGATAGTGCTGTATCTCATCTGCGAGGTAAGGGTTCACATTGAAGCCAGCAACATACACATAGTGACCCTGTTTTTCAGACTCCAATCATAATTTCATTTGCTCGTGCCTCGTCCATTCTTCGCACGAAAGATGTGATGGCCCTTGGGTAGGATCTCATTGACTGGACGGCAGTAGGATAGAACTAAATGTACCCCAACAGGTTGCATCTTTTGTACTTTCCTTGTTTGTGACATACTGGTAGCACGTTGCGTTCAGGTGCTCATCGACATTGCCTGCTACATTCAGTGCACGCTTCCTGTCTAATCGTGAACAGCGGTTAAGCCGCCACGTTGCATCTCACGCATCTCTTTTGTGTGCATGCCTTTGTCATTCGAATCGTGCGTCGACAACGATTTACATAACTGTTCTTGTGCGCGACACTCTCAGAGCTCACGTTCACAGGTCCATGGTTTGGTGCAAATGGCGGAAGCTTGCTACATTGAACCCACTATTCGCACCTAGGACCACACTATGCTACCCGGTCAGTTTCGCCAAAGGCTACGAAACAACGCTGGGGCACTTGCCTTGCGTGCATCGGCGCAGCAAACTGGACGTCGAGCTTTTCTCATGCCAGTTTGCTCCAACTGCAGCAAGATCTCGAGCCCTTTCCCAAATTGTTGTGTTATCACACCTTGTACCTCCGTGACCATCTTCGTGAATATGAGCGTTTCCACTTGGAACATTTCTTGGTATTTCATTGCTTCATTATCGGTTATCCCCATAACTAATGCCTCCCTCGCTTCTGCAACTTGACAATCATTGTCAACTGACCCATCTCGTGTCAAGGATTCACGACTCACCGGCAAGGAGCAAGTGATAGCTGACGTGCTTGAAAGTGTCCACCTTGACTGGAAGCTTGGCCGAAAGGTGCTCGAGCATGCACAAAAATGTCCATGGGTTATGGAGGCATTCTTCCGCATACCTCCGTGCGAACACCATGATCTCGTCCCAGTCCATGGGTTTGAAAAACGCATTGGCTGTACCAACGCGTTTTTCGTACCTGTCGCGGGGGACGGTCCATTTCTTCATGTAAGCTTGCACTTCTGCGTCTTGCTTTGATATTTCTGCGAGCCAAGCGTCCATGGTGTGGAGGTGACCCTTGACCTCAGCGAGTGTGTCAAGGAGGCTTGCCTGGGCCGTCATCTTGACAGGTACTGCATGTGGCAAGGGTGAGTTCTTAGTGGAGGGATTCGACAGGGGAAGCTTTTGCTGACCGTGCGGGTCCTTATATGGAGTGAAGAAACATCAAAGCAGAAGATAGTGTGGCCCAGCTCTTGAAGCTCCGTCTGAAGCTCCGTCAGTCACTTGGTATTGGTCGTGTCGGGGATGTGGTGGACTCGGGCTCGGACATTGTCCACAGATCGTTTGTTAGGGCAGGTCCGCGAGCTTGCTCCTATTCTTATTCACGGTGGACTCGTTCATTGAAGACACGCTCAGTGTACTGTACATAATTTGGTCGCAATTCACACATGTCGGCGCCAGAAATATACTTGTATGATTAGAGTTGAGGTCCACTCAGACGCGACGTCTCTTTTGGTCTTTGTATCTATTTCGTCGTGCCATGAGCCATCGCCTCTCGAGTTCGTCCTGTTCGGAGTCGAAACGCAGCTCTTGGGCCGACGCCTCATCACCAGAGGGTAGGCCATCTTGGACAGCTTCTCCAACTTGAATCGTATGGGCCAAAGTGGGTGGGTAACCACGCGTGCCTTTCATCGTCGGTCCGTGGGCCAGTGAAACTTCAGATCCAGACCTGTGCTTCTCCGGAGGGTCCAACCGCAGCTCGGCCATCCGAGCTTCACACCATTCCACCAACCTTCGACAGACGTCATCGCATTGTGCGATCGCCTCGCGAAGGCGGAGAACTCTGGGGTCGACTATCAGCGTTCCGCACTCTGGAGACGGCGAAGACTCGGATGAGAAGACTTCCTGCCATGTCAACAGAACTGTTTCTGGTCTTGGGCTTGATGGTTCATGCTCCACTGGGGTCACTCCTTGCGGTCGTTGCGCACCGCGTGTTCGTGCACCTGGACCATCCAGATCGTGGTATGTACTTGGCATCTGGATTCGTGCATCTGTCCTCGCTTTGGCCGGAGGGTCCAACTCGCCACTTGTTCCTCTTGCACGGCGCTCAAGGTTCGTCGTCGTCAACCGCGTGACGCTCCCCCAGGTCATTGGCTCCAAGTTTTCACGCCCCTTGGACGTGCGTGTCTTCCTAGAACCCGAAGCTGACGACTGGGCCTTGGAAGTAACCTGCGATCCATGAGTGCCTCTCGCATTTGTGTTCGACACGTCGCCCGCTCTGTTAGCCTCGCAAGGACAATCGCTCGACAAGCACCGTCTGAAGACGACATATGTCACGTCCGGAGCCGAGCTAGTAGCTGCCGCGGTGGATTTGGGGATGGCTTGGGGTGCGATGACCGTTGGGCCCGAGTATGTCGGGAGCCAGATATCCACCTTCCTGCTCTCGTCCGAGTCACCGAGACCGGTGTTGATATTGGGACACCGAACGGACAGGGGCAACGTCGTGACCTCGCTTTGAAGGCGTGCTTGCCAGGTCGCGTGCTGCGATCGGAGGGCGTCTCCAACTGAAACGGTGGAGAGGAAAATAAACTTTGCCGGGTTGCTCTTCAACAAGGTTTCTCGACTTGGTGGCCCTACCCTCGGAGAAATGCCAGTAAGTAGCAGCGACTGAGAATAGTGAGGCTGACGTACCACGACCGCGTGCGCTCTTCCCGAGCGACACTCGTACTTCATGAAGACGCTTCGCATCCTCGTCGTAGCACATGAGAGCCGATTTCGCTGCGCCCATCAGCCCATCGACGCTGCAGAGCTCACAGACCGTGCAAGTCCGACCGCCCCGAGTTTCGAGGCAGCTCTCTACTCCATGCCCTTGGCGTATCTTTTCGACGCTGGAGAGGAGGTCGACGGCATATTCACGGTGGCTGTTGAGAAAGTCTTCGCAGATGGCGAGCTCACCAAGAGACACGGGGTACTTCTGGTGCACTGAAGGCATGGTAGTATAGGGGGACGCGGCTGGGGGGAGAACGGTGTGTGGGTATGAATTGGTGCAGATCCCGGGCTACGTCTTATATCGTTCTGATAGGGAGGCTGACACCGAGACTGACCCGCCAGTTACAGCCGCCCACTAAGGTGTCAGCCTCCATGATTACACTAGAAATCGTCGTTCAGACGTTCAGAGCCCAACAACCGTAAATTTTGACCACTCACCTGATGAACAATAGGTGGACAAGCTGGCATCTCGAGTACTGGTCACATCCACCAAGTTCATTATCCAGAGACCACCCATGTGCTGTTTCCGCAACGTCTCTCCTCAGACCTCAGCCTAGACCTACTTGGTGAAGCATTTCTAGAGTTCTTACTCCTCAAAACTGGGACCGCCCCCACCATCAAGAGAACGTCTGAAATGCACATTCTGATGCAAAGCGAGTACAGCTTGTAGAATTTGCAGTGGTTGTAACCTTGGCTCCACAATATGGTGACACCTGGGAAGTAACACAGGTGCTCACGACAGACAATTGGATTGGAAATGGCATGTCATTGGTGCACAAGCAAGCAAGTATGCTCTGTAGCAGCCAGTTGATGTTGGTCCCGACAGGGGGTTGGTGGATGCGAGACTCTTGTGCGGTGATGGTTTCGTGGTTGGGTGCGGCGCCTGGCTTCAAAGGGATGCGAGTCAGCGTTGGTAACAGCAGAGGTACCCAGACTTCATAATTTCGGTATCAACGTGCGAAATCTGTGCACTTGATTTGAATGTCTTGTCCAAGAACTGGACGTTCAAATCGACATGTCATTGGACCCATAGTCAGTTTATGTACACAATGAACTGTCAGCCTGAGGGCGATGGTCTCCCAGCACCCCTAAGAGCTTGGACCGCATCATCGGAAATCACTTCTCTCTTCGATCTCTGCCTCAAAGTTCTCGACTCGTCCGGGTGGCACCTCTGTAGAGGCTCTTGGCATCGGACGCCGCAGAAGATAACTCAGTAAAGAATGGGCGAGCAAAGCATAGTCTTGCCATTTTTTGGAGCCCTTGACATGTCCGTAGAGGTGTAGTGACGCTGGTTAGATGAGTATCAAGCATGGGCACGGAACAAAAGCTTAGAGTCCAGACGTGTGGCAGGACTCGGAGGCGTGAGCCTGGACATTTCCAGCGACCGCATCATCAAACGCGCCGTGACCTTGCTGACAAGTTGCACCGGTATAAACGCCAAGGGCCAAATTACCACCGCTGCGATGCGCTACTAGTGAAAACCACTACGACAAGACGGGTAGTGTTCCTAACATATCGTTCGGATCTCCGTGGCGGACGATTTTACTTTCCGTTGCCGACTGACTTCGTAGTCCGTTTGTGCGCGAACAGCATCCAGGCTGGGAATGAAAACTAGAGACGAGTTTGCGTATGGCGGCTGCGCTAGTGCCGACTATGCGGCCGTGGATACTGCCCCGCTGAGTAAGTTGCCGCTGGATCGTTGTATCTCAGATGCTCATCGCCTCGACAGCTCTATAAATCCCAGACGAAAAGCCCTTCTCTGCTCCGCACCCTAGTCTGCCATGACTACCTCCGCACCACCCGAAGTTATCATTCCCGCGACCCACTCCTCGCAGGAGGTACTCTCCCGCCTCTTCCCGGGTGTCAAGCCCCCGCCTTCGCTTCTCGCCCCCGGCCGTGTGCCCAACTCTGGACCAGAGGCCACGGCCGCGTTGCTCAGGGCACTCAAGGACAACCACGAGCGGAGCCATGTCTTTTTCAACGATTTTAGTTTCCACAAGTATGTCGAGTTTCCTCAATTGCGGATCCTTGGTTACTGACCCGAGTAGTCACTCCGTCCACCACTTGCTTGCCATATTCGCCCTGGGCGCTCCAGGTCCGGTGATAAGCGCTGCCTACGAGGATACCCACCTCGACCATCTGCGTACCGCGTTCGTCGCGCCCGGCAAGGTCACGATCACAGATGACAACTTTACAGACTATCTTGGAAATGACCAGTACGTACTGGGTGTCCCTACCCCACTTTCCTGCTGACGTTCTTGTCAAGCCACTACAACGCCTACCTCGATTACTTCCACCGTGTCGTGCTGGAACCCGGTGCAACCATCTCCTCCATCCTCGAGAGATACCTCTTTTCCTCGCATTTCAACGTCCGCACGCCAAAGCAAGGTGCCGAGCAACCCGAGATGCTCAATCGGTTCCTCGAGATCCTCATTCACCCGATCATCCATGTCGGCTACGGTGCCGAGTTTAGCATTCCGGGTCTCATTGCGGAAGGTGCGTGATCCGAAAGCACATTCTTCGTGCATGCGCTGATCGTCTGTCGTTTAATGAAAAGGTCTCGCGTGGACTGCGGTTCATCCTGCTGGTGCAACTACGCTCATCACGCGTCTGCTGTTCACGCCTACGCGTACGACCTCCATCACTGATCTGGAGAGGCAGGGTAAGTTGGCTCCACTGTCACCTTTCTGGTGTCTGATAGCATGATGTGCAGAGCCGGAATGGATGCCCAAGCCAGGGTCGCGACTGCGGGCATTGAACATTTTGTCTCTAATGCTCCGCGATTCCCGTTTCGGATCAAAAGTGCTCGATAAGCACGAATACGCCGCTATGCTCAGGTCACATGGCGAGGTCATCAACAAATATGGGGAAATGTGGGACTGTCATATTGAGAGTCAGCAAGACCTGGAGGATCGTATTGAGGAGCTCGTCTGGGCTGCGACGCTCATGTATGGCGTTGGAAGCTGGGACGGCAACGAGGTCGAATATCGTGCTGATTTCTTCACGTAAGTGGAATCCTGACGGATGGCCCTGCGTATCTGACATTATGTTCAGGGCACATATCGTGACATCGGTCCTATTCATTCCATCGATCTGCGCTTACTTGTCACGTCCATCACAAACGAAGCTGCTTCGCGCACACTTTTTGACGAGCATCACCTGGTGGCTCGTTCGTGGTCGTCCGGGTTTTGCGCTCAAAGCGTTCACCTCCCAACCGCTTGTGCCACTTCCTAACGCAACATCGTCAAAGTACTCCAATACCCTTCCAGGCACCCAGGTGACTCTGTCTTCCTGTGCACTCCCTTCTCCGACGTCACCATATGCCATCAACCCGAACCCATGGTATCCTATCCTTGCCGATGCGCTCGTCCACCCCAACGAGCACCTCTGCAAAGTCCAACGGGCACTGGCACACTTTAACGTGCTGTATGGGCATCGCGAGGCGGGATTCGTGCTCAAATCGCTGCACAAGGACGGGGTGGAGGTGGATCCCGAGTACGCGTACCTGGACGGGAGTGTGTTCTTGCGCGTGGCCTGGTTGACAGGTGCGGCGCTTGGGTGGGTCACTCATGGGGAAGGCAACTCGGGAGTGTGGAACTACCAGGAGTTCCACAAGGCAGCGTTGGACCAGCTGGAGTTGCTGAGGAGTCAGGGAAGGGCGTAAGCACAAGCCCTTGAATTCTAGATCTGTATGTATGTACAATAGACCTGTCTCAAACATGGAATGGAATGGAAGCACGATCAAGTCATTTCAGGTACCCTTCCAGTCGAACTGAGGGCGGGAAGGGACTTCCTAAAAAGGAATGACACGCAAACG
>JBBPLB010000057.1:0-16534 GCA_038089595.1 Bothia castanella
GGACGTCCAGCGCATCCGACGCACGATGGCGAATTTGCCCGCGTCGAGCCTGGACTTATCAGACCGAGCGATCCAAAGGCGTTCGTGTTCCTACCTGCCTGACCAAGGTGTCGGGTCTTTTTCCCATCTTGCGTTCCATTGTTGGCTGCGGATGCCGTCGTTTCCATGGACGTCTGGGTGGACCCATATCGACCAGCCCACGTATGCAACATGGTCGATCGACGTGCGCCCATTGCCTCCAACGCTGATCGTCACTCAAATGCGTATGACGGAATCAAAATTTCCGGACCTCCTTCGTCAGATTCAAGACGCCGCTAGGAAGAGTGGCATCGGCAAAATGGAAATATGGAACATATCCAAGCATTTGCTCAACATTGCAGCAGAAACAGGGGGCCAAACCTTTGAGAGAAGTGAACACTTGCCTGCTATCAAGTGGTACGGCGCAGGCAAGACGGGGGATATAGAATGGGTCTTGAACGAGAAGTAAGTCTTTTCACTGGAAGTGCCAAACAACTCAGCTGACTCTCCGAAGGATTTTGCTGGTGTTGAGGCCGTGTGCTGACCGTGGAGGGATGTCTTGTGTAATGGATACTTTTTTGAGAGATGTTACCTAGCTTGGATTGCAGTAACGGCTGGATGTTGGGCTGTCCACTGCCCATGATGCCAACCACGCTGTCGCAACGTCTCCAGTACCGTCCCACCGCCCAAAGATCTAAAAAGCAAAGCGGCCTTTATGATATATTTTGGTCCTTGCACAAAAATACTGGTATGTTATAAACACATCCCCCGTCACGCATACGACGCTGCCCCCGACGCGTGTTCGCGACCCAACACGTCCTTGTCACCCTTGACGAACGCACGCGTACATTGGGCCATCGTTACAGATCTGAAATCGCGATAACATCAGCATCACCTCCAGTCATGATAGCAAGAGAGGGGACGCACGCGCGCGAGATGGGGTCCGTTTGGTAAAAGTTGGTAATGGGCTTCTTGAACGCCTCACCAGACACCTTGGCCCCTGCCGTTGCGGCAGCCAGTGTCTTCAGACCCGCAAGCGCCACGTCTATGGATGTCCGTTCCGTCGTGTCGTACCGTACCAACGCAGGTGATATCTCCCATAGACGATCCCTTAGGCTCAGCACGTCGTCGTAAGGCAGTGGAGTGCCAACGATTTCGGAGAGGGCACTGTGAAAAGAGCAGCTGTTAAGAAAATGCTGTAAAGTGTGATCCGGATCAAGTACACACCGAATGATCTTCCAGTCCTCTCGCGAGGCACCTGGTGGAGGCACCGCTGCACGCCCAAGTTGCGACCGCCCTTCCGTGCTCACCCATGTCACAGATTTCTCCGTGTATGCGGCGGCAGGCAAGCACACATCTGCGAGCGACGCGCCCAAATCACCGTGGTGACCTTGGTACACCACGAATGCGTCGCGAGGGATAGATTTAGGGTCCACCTCATCCGCATTGAGCAAGTAAACAAACTTGGGTTTCGTCATCGTGGCCGACTTCGATGGTACGAAGCCGATATCGTATGCAGCGGGTCTAGACGCGACCTATATCATAACTTTAATGTGACTGCATCCTATGTGACTAAATGGGACTTACTCGGTGAAGAACAGAGAAACCATTCCATTCTGGGGTGATGAGAGTGTTCTTATTCTTCTCCACGAATTTGGCGAGGGCGTTGTACGCAGCAGCGCCATCAGGGTGCTCTGAGAGTCCACTGCCAACGATGATCAATGGTCTCTTCGCAGCCTTGAATTTCTCAGCGAAAGCACCCTTGCCGGCGATAAAGTCAGCGAGTGCTTTGATGTCCGCACCGAGGTAGTCGTAGCCGTACGTTGTATCTGCAGGCTCGCCGATGAGACCAACCTCAAGACCTGTGTGTAGCCAGCTCCTTCGGATGCGTGAATTTAGGACAGCGGCCTCATGGCGAGGGTTGGTGCCAACGAGGAGGATCACATCAGCACTCTCTACACCGGGGATCGTGGCGTTGAAGAGGTAATTTGACCGGACATCGATACCATGTGGAGGTAGTGCATTGCCATTTACTTGGTCGAGGGTGAGATTGTCAGAGCCCAGTCGGTTGACAAAGTCTTTGAGGGCAACAAGCGACTCCGTGTCCGCCAAGTGACCAGCCACAGCTTGAATTTCGCTGTCCTTGGCCCCAGAAGCCACCAAGCCGTCTGCGATTCTTTGCAATGCCTCCTCCCAGGTCGCTGGGACGAACCGGTCGCCTTCCTTGATCAAAGGTGTCGTCAAGCGTTGGAACTTGAGGCCATCGTATGCGTAACGGGTCTTGTCGCTGATCCATTCTTCGTTTACATCGTCGTTGGTACGCGGTTGTATCCGCATGACTTGAACTCCCCGAGAATCGACACGAATATTTGAGCCAACAGCGTCCAGGACGTCTATAGATTCTGTGTTTTTAAGTTCCCATGGGCGGGCGTGGAAGGCATATGGTTTGCTCGTCAAGGCACCGACAGGGCAGAGGTCGACAATGTTGCCAGAGAGCTCAGAGTCCATCGTTTTCTCAACATACATGCCGATCTGCATGTCGTTTCCACGGCCGGTTGTACCTAAGTCCTCGACACCTGCCACTTCGTTGGCGAAACGGACGCAACGCGTACATTGGATACAGCGGTTCATGGACGTCTTCACGAGGGGCCCCAGGTCCTTGTTCTCTACAGCACGTTTTCCGGTAATTTCGTGGAAACGCGTACGGTCGGAACCATAACGCATGGACTGATCTTGCAGGTCGCATTCACCGCCTTGGTCACAGATAGGGCAATCCAGTGGGTGGTTGGCCAAAAGGAATTCCATGACACCCTCGCTGTCGAAATGTTAGAAATGCAAAATTCGCGTCTCTTACATGACTCACCGAGCTTCGTGAACAAGAGGTGTGTTGGTGAAAACCTTCGCACCGGGCATCGCCGGCATGGCGCTACACGGCATCAAAACCACGTAGCGGATAAGACGAAGTGATATGCTCACCATGACGCGACTGGCTTCGGTGACCGCTCAACTTCCACTAAGCACATACTACACGACCAACTCATCACTCCTAATGCTCCATATTTGGTAAACTCAACTTACCGACAGTTGCCAGCAATTGCGAGTCTGAAAAGCGACGTGAGCCCACAAAGTAGTTGAATAACAGATGGTACGCTGACCTATCATGGTAACAAAATCTTGAACAGGATTAGGACGCGATAGCCTCCGAATACAAAAGGGGGAACTCACCGAGGAATGACAGCGCCTGCTGCTTCGCATGCCTGAATCAGAGCAGAGCCTATTCATTTCTCAATCCGAGTTCTGAATAGACTTCTATGTGCGAAAACGAACCTTGCGGGACGGTTACTTCCTTGCCATCTACCGTGAGTGTTATATCCTGCCGACGCGCGGACGTCGACGCTATTGACCTGCGACCTAATTTCGCGTCATCCGTTGAGTAACCAAACCACGCCGACGAACATCCATACGATACCTTGCGGTGATGTTGAACCATAGCCGGCCACCTTTCCGAGTCGCCCCGTGGAGGTCGACCGGGAGACGAGCCTGAGCATGTTAATAAGGAGCACCAAATATTAGAAAAAATGCGGGAGCAAAAGCCAGCTGAGGGCGTTGGGACGCTGGCTTTTTCGTCGGTCGTGAAATATTCGATGCTCGTCACAGCCCACCGCGACCAAACGAAATTGACTGACCCATCGTGATTTGAGGCGGAGATTCATTTTTGACGGCAAGTCCCGCGCTGCCAAATGGGTTTGTAGGTTGGACACCGAGCCGGAAGTACTATGTGAGCATTGAATATTGATGATCGGATTGGTGATTGGAACATCACAGACCGAATTCAAAGGCGACGATCATTGTCAGTGGTGATATGCCAATATCACTACCGAAGATCAACAGCATTATCGGATGCCACGAATATTGATTACACCGCCGACTGGTTTGTCTTGTTCAATAGAACCCGACTGCTAACAACGACTAACTAGTGCTTCCGTTTCGCGAGGTTGCCAATAGATTGTCATGAGCATTCCCAATCCGGAGCTGGTAATGCGCGACGCCGTAGACATTCAGCTAGTTCTCGGCCTGCTCGCACTCAATACAGCCTCTATGGTTAATCTGTGGTCCGTATGGGCAGAGATCAAACTCCAGATAACACAAGTAGTCATTGACCTGTTTAAGTAAAGTACGTTCACCGTAAAAATGCATACAATAATCGAGTCGATAGCGCAAATTCCACGCGTTGCATGACCTTGTCCAGCTGAGAACTGGAATTCACCTCGTGCGCCGTCCCATCACATAGCACTCACAACCTGACTGCCCCATTCTACCATTCGAATCTCTTCCTCCTGTTCTAACCTCTCATTTCCCCCATTGTCTGCAAACATCATGGTCCCAACAGCACCAGAGGTGGAAAGTGATGTTAAACCGAACCCATCGTCAACATCGCCTGCATCTCCGCCTCTGAGATGGTCTCGCTCGAAGCGCTCTCGCATATTGATGATGAACCGCGGGACGAGAATGAAGACCGGAATGCCTTCTAACATGTCCAGAACAAAGTATTGCCATCCAGAGGAAGGGAGCTTCCCCGAAGCAGCTAGAACACTGATAATATTGCATTTCAGGATACTATCACGGGGGGTCGTTGTTAGGTTTCTCAGCCGAGGTGAAGAGGTGACATACGAAATGAAATAAAGGAGGTCGTCTCTGAAAATCATGGTTATGTAGTGGTTGGACTGCCATTGCTTTGTTGCTTTGTACGTTTGAAGCGACTGCCCGATGAATTGAAGCATCACTAGCAGGTACATCACTACACCAAGAATCAGCTGAAGTATGGAATCCACATTAGTCCAAGTGAGTGAAGTGGGTCGTGAAATGCAAGTTGATATGTTTGGTATTTGAACAACAGTTACTATATGGTTAAAATGCGGAAATGAGGTCAGTACGATATACCATGTATACCATGGAGAGATGGTTCACTTACAGGCTGACTTGTTTGAATTGCTATAGATTATACAAGTGACGATCCTGGGTATGATCTCCAGGACGTAGAATGTGAGAAGGGCGCTGAGGACTACCCTTGACCGGTAATATATCGCCCACACACGAAGAATCATCACCACTATAGTCACCATCATACTCTGCATCCCAACAGTTAGATATTACAGAAACTCACAATCTGCTGCAGCTAGAGAAAGCAAAAATGTCCATCTACAGAGGAAATTGACAAAATTGCCTTGATATTACACATAAACAGAGTGGACAATCGGGAACACTGGGTGGACCTGCTTACACCTAGTTGATTTTCATCATCTGCATGGGATCGTGCATGATGAGTATAAGAACAGGTACGTACGCCTACAAGAGTTTGAGACTTGATCACCGACAATGTATTGGGACTCACCTCTTCGGAACCAGGAAGGAATGAACTTCCCACTTTCATTGGACAAATGAGCCCAAGTACAATCACAACGATTCTAGACTTCAATGGACATACGGAGGGCATGAAAGCTGGTGGATGAACTCAGGTTAGCGATCTGCGCATGTTGGAATAAGCACAGACATACATGAAACTATAGAGGCCACAATAACGAGCCTGAAATCACAATCAACTCAGCACGTGAAATTATGCGTGACAATACGTACGAAAACAAACAGCGTAGACACGCTCGTCCAGCGTTTGCTCTATCGTTTCGTCAGAATATACCACTTCCCAGTGAATTGCCCACCAACCCAGATATATTCCGTCTGTGAGGATTAACGTGAGTAAAGTAAGTTGTGGACAGTGCCGAAGCTGCGACACAATACCTCTTTTGCAAATGTAAGGACTGACAATCGAAAATTCAGCCAATGTAGAAGAACGCATGCCGAAATGCGTTACATACCGTAGTCATATCCAACGAGAGTGATCATGGCAACTATGTCAACCCCATGAGATCAGTAAACTGCAAGTGGAAACACACTTACGATTCACGTAGTCGTTCTGTCGAATACTTAACAGGACGGGGTCTTGAGCGGAAGACATGGCCTTGACGTACGGGTATCAAGAGATAGAGAAATATACAAGAGCGATAAATAGCGCGGTTCCTTTGCAAAGCGTCCGGGACACAGAAGGGCGGGTAGGATTTAAAGGGCCGGGATTTACATTGTTGCGCGACCAGAGTCAGTGAGCTACTGGTCTCCGAGTGGCGCATGCTGTGTCATATAGAAACAAGGAACAAGTGCCGGGAACTCACCACTCGCACAGTATAAGGAGGAGCACAGACAGGTCTGTTTGGAGTTGTGGCAATCTAGTGGATGTGGTGCTGAGGTGAAGAGGATATCTGTACTGAAATTGATGGCTCAGCGGGCCTGGGGCAGTGGCTGGTCAACCTGGTCCTTGATTGACCAATTGAGAATTCACCTGTCAGCACACCGGACCGATTGTCAGGCCCTCAAGACTAACTGGTATCCCAGTGCAATGATGATCATTGTGCTTGTCGCTGGAAAAAATGTTGAGAGTTGTGCACAATTTGGTTGGTTCGCGTGTTGCTCTGCCCTCTTTCGCTCGAATGTCATCGGGCGAGAGCAGTGTATGCTGGTTTCGAAAGGGGAGGTCTCTACTTACTTACATGATCCGAGCCTTGCAGCAACACGGGATCCAGCAACGTGCGATACGGACGCCGGGCCGGCGAAACAACATACAACGCAAATGGGCACCCATAGGGTTCCAGTTTGTAGATGTCGGATGCGAAAACTCATATGAGGGGCGCTTGGCTGCTTCCCCGACCGCCGCCACTCGGGGCTGCCTACTTGACTTACAGCTGAGCCTGTCACAAAGGGAACAATAATCTGCGGGCACCTTGTGAAAACACAATGTGGGGATGGTTCAGTTCGGATTGGGTAAAGCGGGGCGTGAACCGAGACCTCAGTACCAGTATTGTGTCCTGCTATGTAGCATAAGTGGGGGTTGATCAATTTGAACGACTATTAGTATGATTGAGAGAACAAGGGAGGACTTGATACCGCAACCCCACGCTCGGTCCATTTCAAGTAGTTGTGGCGATCTTCGCTTTTCAAGTGGAGTTGATCAAATGTAATCAATGTCTGTTAGTACGCTATTTCAGGCTCTGGCTCGATAGACTCACAATCCTTTTGGGCATGATCGGAGTGTTGAAACGAACGGACAATGGCCTATATCCAGGATGCGCAATCGATCGTTGGTGGAACATATAAAGGGCGCAACTAGGTCAACAGTTGAAACAATCCGGATGTACATCGCGCCCTGTCAAAGTCTTTCGAGGCAGACTACAAGGGTGTCACTGTTGACGCCTTCCACAAGTACTTGACATACTGTATAACATGGAAATTTTCCACGACCGCGGCGATGGTCCCCCACTTCGCCAAAGTCTGTCCCATGATTCAGAACTCAGGAACTGGCAAATCCAAGCTGCTTCTCGAGGTAGGTCGTTGCATCACCATGCATCTACAGTGGCTGATCCAGTCCTCAGTTGGGCAAGAAGGATGTCATTGTACTTTACATGAACTTGCTCCACGAGAGTGACTTTACTGGTTTTCCTGCGCGAAATAGAGTCCCCGCGAAAATTTTGATAGAGTTTCCAGGTTCGGTGGGGAAGTACCCGACCGCCTGTTACTTTTTCTTCACCGCGCTTTTTGAGGCCCTGGAGGAGCAACTTTAGACATTTCTCGCTCCGGATGATGGCGAGGAAGCCATCAAACATTGGGCTAAGTAGATGTGCAACGTGAGTTATCCCTCTAAGTTCACTGCAAGGAACGAGCTCTTTGCGAAGGTCGCCAAAAAATATCTGAAGGTATGGATTTACCTTCCAAAGTCAGCTGATGTTTGACGACTACTAGCTTCATGCCTGGCTGTCCAGTCCAGGTGAATACCTCGATTTTCGTCAGAAAACGATCACTGACTGAACCATGTCCTCCAAATTTGAATTAAAAGTTTTCGACTATTCTATTTTCTTCTGTGCTTACGAAGCTTGCAAAATACATCTTGCTGTCGTTCATGAACGGGTAATATGGAGCAGGATGATTGGTCACCTCCGCGCTTGAGAACGGGAACAATTGGGCAAACACAAAATCCGGACCCGCGACGAACATGATCAGAGATGATTGCATGACATCGTGAAATCAGATGGTGCAAGTTCGACAGATGAGAGTCGATAGAAAGCTCTGATGACTCATATCTCCGTTATATCCTCCATACTTCATGCGGCACTTTTCGCCTGGAGTATGTGCATGCGATGACTACATGAATAGAACCCGAGGATAGCTTCAAGATGTCTAGACCTTGTGGATGGCTCGGGGACCACAGGAACCGGGACCAATAAATCGGCACATGGTGTTTCAGGTAAACGAGGATCGGATGTGCCAAGATATGCCGGGTTGGCATAAACACCCGAGATTTGATCGACGTTTGCGCCCGAGACAGCGCCGAGTAGGCTGTTTGAGGGAGAAACTGGTCGTCGCGGTCAACTGACCACCCCAGCAAGACAGTGTCTCACTTGGATAGGCGAACACCCATAACGTTAGCCCATTTTATGGGGTTCGCCGGGGACGGACGGACACGAGGTCAACACGACTCACCTTTCTGTCAGATCCAGAGGTTAACCCCGTTGAACAACCAGAGACAGCCAGAGACACCATGCAGTCGGAAGACCTGAAACCGAAGTTAGTTGGAAACTTGGAATGAGGCTTCACAATAGCAAAAGACATACATCACTGCTTTCAGCGCTTGGATGTGGAATGGATTTCTCCTTGAGAGTTCGTGTTCCCCAGAAGACTTTTCGTTTATGATTTCTGCTATACTCCATACTAAACCGACCACTCTGAAATGAATATCACCTCTGAGAGGTTCGCAATATTAGCGACATATAAAGTTCGGCGAGGGTCATGCACATGGGCTGGAAAAACTCTGTAGCAATTAGCAGACCTCCGCCAGGCTGGCCCGTTTTAGCTCGTTCGACTTGAGCCACCAATGCCAACCTTCGATTTGTTCAATGCAGTCACGACATCAATCGGTATAAGTTGAGCAATCATAGCCTTGTGAGACGTTCGTTTGGTACGGCTATGACGGTGGTGCAACTCTCTTGCAATAAAATTCCGGAAAATTACACGGCTAGCTGGCGGTAGCGTCACGGGAAGCCGATGCGGGATTCTGAAGGAGTACACGGACTACCGTGTTTGAAGCCTAAATATCTCGCTGCCAGGCGGACGAAACGCAAATTCCGATCACGTGTAGGTGGAAGTTTAAAGTTGTTCAGCTCGCGTATATGACGGAGCGTGCGTGCTGGTATTTTGAAACGCTTGAACGGTGGCCACAATCCCTTCATTTCGCACATATTTCCTGACGGTTCTTAATCCTTCCTTGGTTGAAATCGCCATGTAACAAGGCCTTGCGTTGGCATATTTAGCCAATTACCCAGAGACTTTCGAATTTTGGCCATCCCTGTCCAGTCATTCGCTTGACACACTCCCAAAAGCAACTCTCAGAACATGTCTTCCGACTTACAATCTGCCGTGGAATCATTGCAACTGAATAACTACATATCCCGTAAGGATGCATTCCGTTCGAGCGTCCTGGTCTCATTGACATTGCAGTTGTAATTGTTGCCGCCGTCGCATATGATTACAGTGAGTGGTGCATTTTGATCTCCATTTCCCAAATTTGAGCTCAAGCCCGCTTTTAGTCCTCACCTTGCCAAATGAGGTGTGCTTGTACTTTCACTGGCAGATTTTTTCTGACGATCTTAACAGATAAATCATGTCTGGGTTGGCGAGCCTCGATGAATGCAAAAGATACTTGACTCTGATTGCATCCTACAGAGTAAACCATGGACTTTTGTATCCACAATGTTCATTCTCGTACGTATACATTATCCAGATCCAAACCAACACTGACCCGTTACAAGGTTCGTTACCCAGGGCTTGCTGCAGCATTGTAAGTCATCTCAAATGATGGGCGATATATTCATCAGGCACAAGAGCATTGATTTGTCTTCACTGCAAACAGGATTAACACGGTTTGTACGTACTTCGTCAGGCTACCAGGTAGGACCTCACTTACACTTCTTTGAAAGATGGAACTTCTTTTATACCCGGACCCATCCTTGTGGGTTTTCTCTCGTGTATTCTTTGTCTGACGAAAGTGCTTAACCGCATAGACGTAAGGTTTTCTTTTGTATTCTCTGACATGCTCAATCACTGACATCGATCACATAGGTGTAAGTGATGTCCTATGGCCATTTGTACATGAGAATCAATTTATAATTAAAGGCACGGTGCTCCTCATTGCATCCGACTGTCTGTTCATTATATTCCTCGCTGCGGCCGATCGTGAGTTGTCTCATGCTCTCTTAAATGACAAACTGTGTTCATCCCGATTAGTCGTAATGATTCTGCGTGTGTACGCAATTTACGGCCGGTCCAGGATCATCCTGGCTGTGCTCCTCATGTTTTATGCAGCTACGATCGTTCTTTATTCCATTTCTTCGGCATATTACAACAACCTCGACACTAACCTGACAGGTATGCGTTCACGATATCGATGAGTTTACGCTCACCATTCCCTTGACAGTGACAATCTCTCAGGTCCTCGATATGTCGTTTTGCAACCCAATATTTGGCGGTTCACACAAGCTGGGTGTATACAAGCGTATTCCGCGGCTCACTCTTGCTGCGCTCTTGCTCATTCTTGCTGTTTCCCGATTATGTATGGAATGGGTTCAATCATACAGGATCAGCAAGGAAATACAAGTCAACAAATACATCAGCCTTGTTGTTAGTGAGGGTATTTTTTACTTCCTCGCGTACGTTTTCTTGCCTTGGTTCCCACTCTCATACCCATTGCCGTCCCCATTGGAATGTAAAGCACAAACTAATCTCGTCAATTTACGATAATCCAGGCACCTCCTTTATAATATCGACTTCCCACAGACGGTTTTTGGAATGGCGATGTCCACGCTCTCTTTTATCTTGTTTTTTATTCTCTCTCCTCGGTTTATTATCAACATCCGGGAGATGCATGAACATGAACTCTGTCATTCCAGCAGGAGGGCTACGGGGCTTGACACGGGATTTGGCTTCAGGTCAAACGTCCAATCCTCACAAAACCTAACGGAGACCTCGCTTGCATCTGCATCACGTTCGGGCCGGACATTTACAGAGGGTGACGTGGAGATGCAGGTGGTGCTAGGAAGTGAAACTAGCTCGAAACATCAATGACGCACACACGGGATACATGCAGACTTGCCAAGGACTCAGCGCGCTTGCTTGATAGTAACGGCCTATGTATAGTAGTTATACCCCTTTGTATACCCCGTAACTCAGCGCGGACGCTGAAATTTTCCGACTCATTGGGGTGTGAAACCCAATTCTCAACTCAATGCTAGGCGTAGGGGGGAAAACATATCCGCGACGCAACATATGGTGGCATTCGCATCTACCCTCAGCCTCAGTGAGACATTAGTCTAAAATCATCTGTGAGCCCGTGTTGATTCCCCGCTCCGCTGTCACACTGGTCGACCAGTACGTCAAGTCCTCAGAACAAGCGGATGCGAGCTGAACTTTATTACCTAGTTCGTGTTCGGGTTGTCCACGTTTACATAGTTCGCGGACCGGTCTTCTTTGGGGTTCTGAGTTTTAGTCAGGTGTTTTGTTCGCTCCTGGGTGAATATGGATAGGTGTTTACTTGCGGCTCGTTGCGAGCTACTACTCCTGTAGATCGTCGAGGACTCGTGGACAATCCCTGTCATCTTGAACCTTGGCAAGTTGGCAATGTTCGGCTTTGTTTTGCCTCAGTAACATCTCCCGAAGTTGAAATTATCTGCGAGTTCTCGAGCTACTAGCATCATGTCACGCTGGACATGCTTGTAAACTGGCAAGCATGTGATTCCGTGCCCTATGTCATGGTCTCTGTGTGGTCGTGTCAGCAAGTGATGGATACGTTGCTGTAAGTGCTTGACTCGACATCGACGTTCGACATCCTATCAGCCTGATGATATTGATGGATGATCAACAGTTCTTGTTGCCGGTGGTCTCAGGCCCACTCATCATGACACAGGAGGCTAGTACATTTTGATCGTTTCAGGGTTAGTTTCTGCATGTTCTGACAGCAACCCGACAAGTCACCTGACGTACTGGGACTGGCGTCTTGTCCTCGCAGTGCCGGGGGTCCGGGAGCGCTGTCCCGACGTCCAAATGGTCCGAGCAGTTCGATTAGGACGTTTTACACAGCGTCCATAGTGACTACCATGCATCGACTCGCCTCCGCTTGTGCCTTCCGCTCAGTGTTTGAAGTGCCACGGGCGCGCCCGTGGAAAGCCACAAATCCATGAACGGCGTCGCCATAGCCATGAACATGGTGGATGGCGTTCCCAGGATGTGGCAGTGGTGGACAATGTGTATGATTGGCTGTCGGTCTTTCAAAATTCGCATAGATTTTGAGCGGCGAAGCGTAGAAACCAAACTATCGAGAAAACATGGGATCATTAACTACGTCGCCATCCTCGCCACCCTCGGCATCCATATTGACCAGCTCGTGCAGTTCCAGTTCGTCATCAAGAGATTTCATGGATGTCCTAGAGGTAATTTCAACCTATGTTATGTTCGAGAAATCAAACAGCTCTTCCAGCCGCTTTTTTTCTAACGGAGGCGTGAAATCCTGGGTCCCGCCTGCGTTGTCGAGTTGGGACCGTTCCTCCAGGCTTCTAGCTATTGACTCGAAGAAGTCAGGATCATTAATTCTGTCACTCTCGTCGTCCGGCCCGGGCGCTGTCGCTGATGGCTGTTCTGCGGCAGACCCAATGACGGTTGGGATATCCTCTGTCTTTTCAAGCTGATTCAGAGTACCAGGGTGCATAGATGGAAGCAAATGGGTGTTTGGAAACACGGAGGAGGTGGTGTGGGAGGGAGCTGATGCGCGTTCAAGCAAGGTGCCGTTTCCGTTTGAGCCATTCTCGTGGGTTTGTTTTCAGCATGTATTCGTCGTGTAGGTGCATTCTCAGTTGCGCAAGGTCGAGCATGTGTCGGGGGGTAAGCCGGGAACGGTGTTTTGTCAAGGTGGTCCCAAAACTACTGAAAAGTCGCTCGCAGGATGCTGGATTGGCCGAGATGGACAAAATGCGGGTCACGAGTCTCCGGGGAGGTGACAGTGGTTGTCAGTGGAATTGCGCTGAAGTTCCGGGTGATCATAAAAGTGATGCTGGTACCATCGTGAATCAGTCGTGGTCATCGTGTCAAAGTGACGGATGTCGAAAGTATTTTATCAAGTTCATCCTTGAATTTATCGTGTTCTAAGTATCTAAATAGGGAGATACACAGGGAATCTGATATGGGACACATGAGGGAGCTGGAATGTCGAGTGACCACGGTCGCCATCGATGAGGCAGCGATAACGCTTAACCTTGGTCTTGATAATTATGCAAGTGAACATCTATGACTGTGGGAACGCCACTGCCGTGGCACTTCAAACACTGCTTCCACTGGGTCACTCTAGCGATTTCAGCATTGTCTGAAACACTCACACGCTCATTACTGTAAGCGGAAGATGAACCCCCTCACGACTCGTTGTCACAGGGTTCTGGGGAGCGGTGTGAGTGACATTGTGAAACGCGGTGTTTCCATTGATTCCGAGCCATTCAATTTGTTTCCAAAATTTATCTTGACGGCTTCCACTCTGACGGTTCCTACTCCTGTCGCCCCTGGCTGAGGTAGCAATGTCCTCACGCGAGAGCATTTGGCATATTTAAAATGTTAACCAACCACAACCCTCATTGTTCCTCAGGTTTTCGGAAATTTGCCCAACCTGGTCTAGCCATTCGCTTGATACTCTCCCAAAAGCTACTCGCAGGACATGTCTTCCGACTTACAATCCACCGTGGAAGCGTTGGTGCTGAATAACTACATAACCCGTAAGTGATGCTCACTGTTTGTGTGCCATGATCTCATTAACATTGCAGTCGTCGGTGTTGCCGCCATCGCATATGATTACAGTGAGTAGTACATATTGATCGCCACCCTCCGGACTTGAACCCAAGTCCTCTTTCAGTCCTCACCTTTCCGAGAGAGGTATTTTGTATTTTCCATCACCCTTTCGATCTTCTTTCTAATGACCTTCCCAGATAAACTATATCTGGGTTGGCAAGCCTCAATGCATTCACAAGACGTTTATTCTGACTGCATCTTTATAGAATAGGCCATGGACATTTGTATCCGTAATGTTCATGCTCGTGTGTATTCTCTACCCCATACGCAATCGGACACTGACTTGTTTTCAAGGTTCGTTATCCGGGACTTGCTGTCGCCTTGTAAGTCGCCCCAATGATGATGTATATGTCGACCGTTAGAGCACTAAACTGTGGTACTGCACACAGTCTTGAGCAACTCTGTACGTACTACGCTGCTCTACGGTAGGGGCTTACTTAGAGTTCTTCGAAAGTGGGAACTCCTTTCATACCTGGACCCACCTCCGTACGTTTTCTCTTATATCCTGGTATATTACTTACCTGACAAAATTTCGATCAAACAGACGTACGTTTTCCTTTGCACCCCCTGACATGCTCAATCATTGGCATCAATTGTACAGGTGTAAGCGGTTTCCTTCACCCATCTGACACATAAAAATCGACACAAACCGAAGGCACGGTGCTCTTACTTGTCGTTGTATTCTCATTCGTCGTATTCCTTGCTGCGGCCGATAGTAAGTGATCCTATTCTCTATTCGCCATCTAAATCACAAGCTGTATTCGTGTCGACCTGGTCAGTTGTGATGATCCTGCGTGTGTACGCAATTTACAGTCGATCCAAGATCGTCCTGGGTATACTCCTTACATTTTATGTGCCTATGGTTATCCTTTACGCTGTTTCCGCTGGATATTATAACAACCCTCGCACTTACCTGATAAGTACGCAACGACGATGTCTATGGATGAACTCATGCTCACCCTCCACAGTGACAACTGCTCAGGTGCTCGACATGTCTTTCTGCATTCCAACATACGCCCCCGTTTCACACGCGCTTGGCCAGTACAAAATAATTCCGCGGCTCATTCTTTCCTCCCTCCTGTTCCTTTTCGCTGTCGCCCGATTATTTACGGAAGCGTATCAAACATACAAGGTGACCAAGGAATGGAAAGTCAACCGATATCTCAACCTTCTTGTCAGGGAGGGTGTCCTGTACTTCTTCGCGTACGTTCCCTTACCTTTCGTTCATGACCTCAATTCCGACTGCGTTCCCATTGGAATGTAAACCACGAACTGATATTAACTTCCGATAACCCAGGCACCTGCTCTACGCTATTGACTTCGGACAATCGACAGCCGCAGTGGCGATTACTACGGTCTCCTTCATCCTCATATACATTCTCTCCCCTCGGTTCATCATCAGCGTGCGAGAGATGCATGAACGCAAATTCATTTATTACAGTGGGCAGGATACGGGGCTCGACACTGGATTTGGCATTACGTCGAATTCCCAATCTTCCCGAGTCCTGGTTGCGTCTTCGATCGGATTCGTATCGCATTCAGAGAATTCTGAAGCGACATTGACAGGAAGAGACTTAGAGATGCAGGCAGTAGTAGGGAGTAAAACTAGCTTGAAACACTGAAATGACATCCGCGGGCTATGTGCTCACTCGATAGCTACGTACGTGATGAGGGGAGGACGCCCAATTTTCCAATGTCAGTGTCAAGTGCCAGTGACCTAGCCATTGATAATGTCGAATTTTCTTGCATTGAAACTGCAAGTGAAGTGATTTTTCCTCGAGCCCCAGTTATCGTGTAAATTCCGATATAGCACAATCTTATCAGTGAGCCCGAGTTGATCGTCACCTGCCATGAACTGATAGCCGGGTCCGCCGTCACGGACTCGTTGCCAGCCAGTACGTCAAGTCAATGCGGCCAGGATTTTGAAGCGCTACATTTCACGCTGCTTCTCGTCCACCGCAGTACGGTCTTGTTCTTCCGATCCGCGCACTTGTTCCGTCCTTGCTCGTGTGCGGACTTCACATGGCTCGTTTCCAGTCCTCGCCACCGTGGATATCTGTGATTCACTACCAAACCCAGTGTTCCATTCTGTGGTACTCATCGGAAGCAATGACGCTAGCCTCTGAAGCCTTGTCACACGGACCACACCCTCGGGGTAAGAGAAATAGCCTCACGTCGCGTGTCACATTGATAAAACAGCCGCTTCCACTGAAAACTTCTCTTTATACAAGGCACGTTTCGTATAGGTGATCAATAAGAGGTGAAGATGGGATTCACTTTCAGAACTCTTCTTTCAACCAGGGTTAATCCCAGTTTAGGTTACTGAGTCAGTTGGACTATCCTAACCTCATTAGAGGTTCGTCTGGGCGTGTGTTGTTGAACGAGAAATTTTCACGAATCCATCGAAGCCGCAACCGTGCAGAGCGGTATCCGATAAGTCAACGAACTTCGAGGTATCACACGGCTTTGGTCTCGGGAGGCTCGGAGTTTTGCGCACCATATCGCGTTGGTGGCGCCGGAAGCGGCCGGGTTGCGG
>JBBPLB010000058.1:0-28059 GCA_038089595.1 Bothia castanella
GAAGGGGTTTTAGGTAAGGATATCCAACTAGTTGTTCAGTCTATGAAGGGGTTGGCCATTCTAAGCCAAGAGAGACTGAGGATAAGATCTTCTTTTCCTAGAGAGATGACATATGCTTTTAGTTTCTTGATTCGTTCTTTCATGGTAATGGTAATTGGGATGAAAGAGGATATCTTTCCAGCTTGGTTACTGGTTCCATTGGCATTTTGTGCATTTATAGGTTTTTTGAGTGGTTTGGCGGGGATTCGGTGACTATGAACAAGGGTCTGATTGATAAAACACCAAGTTGCTCTGCTATCAATCAGGGCCTTTGTTTCAATGACTTTTGTTTGAGTAGAAATGAGGACAGGAATGCAAATAGATTGTGCACAGGAATTTGTCATAAATACAGGAGCAAGAAATTGAGGGGAAGATGGTGTTGAATTATCTTCCCTTTTCAAAAATCCTTGACAGAGACAACTGCTACTATCTGATCCTCATTCTCTTCTTCTTCTGTAAAACAGGTTTGGAGAACTTTAAGGATATCTTCTTTTGGAATGTTTCACTGGGTAAGAATGTTTAAATATTCCTTCATTGGGTCCTCAGGTTCTGAAGGTTTTGATTTGGTAGAAATAACCCTGACTCTTTGTGAGTTTCTGATGGGTCTAGGTGGTGGAGTGGAGGTCGATTCTTTCTTCTTGTGGTCTCTGGCCATATGTCCTGGTTTTCTGTATATGAAACACTTCCCCTTTTTCATATATTCTACTTTGTCTGTGGGAGAAAGATGAATGTGATCCACATCCATGGCATTGGGGTCTCAGGTGGATTTGGAATGAGAGGAGTGGCTAGGGAAATACTTTTTTCCCTGGAAAAGAGCATTGACTTGTTTGATATGATTGTAGAAGAGGTTGGACTTTTTAATCCACTCTTTCAGGGTAGTCAGTTCCTTTTCATAAGATAGGACTTTGACAATGATTTGTCTATCCATTCCATTGATAAGCCATTCGATAAGGGCTCTATCGTCCTTGATCTGGGAGCAAGTGGCAAGGAGTTGGAATTGAGAGATGAATTTTTCAAATCTGTTGTCATGCTAGGTTCTTCTTTGTTTCAAAGTTGAGAGGTCAGCTTGTGCTTTTGTGCTGGGATCATAAGGGGTAAATGTATCTCAAAAAGCTTTTTCGAACTTCTCTCAAGTAAGTTCTTTGGCTGCTTTCTCTTTGCCTAAGTGACTCATCTCTACAATTTTAAGGTACTGTTACACTGGAGCATAGACCCTAGCTTATAGTGACCACTCAACAATAGGTCGACCAACTGAGTACTGGTTACTCCTATAGTCACAACACTGGGGCACTATTCCCAGTTGTTGAAGATGATGACGAAGGAGGGAGACTTAGTGGGGTAGGGTTCCCACTTAAGGATCAGAGTGACACTAGAATCTAGCTGGTATTACATAGAACTAGCTTGGAGTTTACATGAAGAGAGTCGGTCTACTTATAGTCCATGGAGGTGGCTATGTGGGGATGGGAACTATGAGTATCATCAAAGAATAGAGATGATACAAGGAGATAAGGTCCAAACAAAAGATGGCAATGGTGAGAGAAAAGTATAAGATGAAAGATAAGAAATACTACCAATGGGAAAATATGGTAAGGCTATGGAAAGGTATTGAGTAGGTAGCGAGGGGTCCAAGGAGTTGATCAAAGTTTGAAATAGCACATGCTATTGTAAGTGTGCGCCCATAGGAATAGTTTGGTCTGTTTATAATAGTGAAGAAAAGAGGGGCTAGACAAGGAAAAAGAAAAAGATCGTAACAACATCAATAGTGCACAAACTCAGCAGTGAGTTGGGAATTATTAAAGTAGCTCTGTACCTCACTGATGATGATTTCCCATGCTTTCTTGTAGAAGAGCATGCATACCTCACTTCTGACCATCAGCCACAATCAAGAGAGTATATGTGTATTTACTATATCCAAGCCCTGGATGAACTTGAAGAAAGAAAGTATGTGTCATTATGATCTGATTTATGTAAATTTGATTATATATATTGATATAGAATGGACTGGACAAAGGCACAGGAAGTATCAAATAATCACATGAGTAGAGTTAAAGGTGATTATCAAGCACTCTATACAGTGGTACAGCAGGCGCAGATCCTATGTGACCATACATATGTAAAACTACAGCATGCTAATGTATTAGTGATATACTTGCAAGCACCCCTTGAGTTAGAGATGCCCTGGGAAGTTGGCAGTGAAGAGTATAGCCATTATAAGAAGGAAGTGGCCCTTGACAAATACTATGAAGTGCTTGGTGAACTAGAATGGCTTGTCATCATACAGCTCTTTGAGCTTGCAAAGGTTTCAATGTCAGGCACTAGTATAGTTTTTATTCCTCTGCCACCAGGAATTTTGTGATTTCATTTCATAGATTATAAACTCCATCAATAGATTAGTAAAGGGTTATAGCAATGCTCAGAGGTAATTTGCAAAGCAATTACATACTACAATGTTCAGGTCATTGCCTTGAATCCCTCTTGTCCTATGATTTCTTGGAAGGACATCATTGACTATTCAATTTTAGTAGAGTTTGATCTCCTCCAACATGCATGTGATGATATTTGTGATCGAAAGTGGGTAAAGGCAGCTGTTTGAGAAGTCACAGCTAAGTTTCTCAAACTTTGTTGTGTAAAGGAAGAGATTGTGTATTTAAATATTGAAATATATTGTTTACAAACAGCCATCAATGATGAGAATGAGCACATATCCTCTGTTATCACTGAAATCAGTGAATTGAATCCACCACTCATGCAAGAACTCAAGCATTTTTACCATATACACTCTGTAGTGAATGCACTTCATTGGCATTGTCTGGGTCAAATCATCAAACAGTACAGTATTGCTGGCTTATAGAAGACCAGAATTCATGTCAAAAACTGGTCAATATGGGATTTATTGGATGAAGAACACTCACCTGGTGACACAAGTCCAGATGATCATATTGATCCATTGCTGGCAGACTTTGGCAAGAATATTGACAAGAATGTGTCTGAGCCTCATAGTGAAACTCCTCTACATGCAACTAGTTTGTTTCTATCATTATAGAACATTTCTTATTCTGACATGTCTCTAGAGCAAATGCTGGAGGAGCTATATGATATGTAAATAAATGATCCAGGTGATGATGATTTTGTGGATGAACAGGAGGATAGGGTAGAGATACAGTGTATGACTGACTTCTTGAATGATATTATTGATTAAGTCAATGAATGTACATGATTGAAGTACCCTGGTTATTGACTATTGAATGTGTTGTATTGGAACAGAAGTGCACATTGTGAAAATGATGCAAGTGAGTGAATGTTATATAAGATTAGATTAGTTGCCTATTGAACAATTGCATCAGATCAGACATTGTGACAATGATGCAAGTTTATGCTCAATTGTGATCCAAAAGATGGTGAACATGATGTAATATCATGTTGGAGAGCTTTGAAAAATGACTGAACTCATAATGACAAGATGTATGATGAAAACAAGGGTGGATCCAATGAAGTGTGAGTGTACACTATGCCATTCCTTCACCATAATGAAGTTTAGTACAAATCTACTAGTATGTGTTAGTGACATAACATTACCAGTCTTTTCACTACCAACACTGCTAATGGCCTGAGACACCCACACAATCATACAACATGCTGTCTCTGAACACTCTCAGCATTCTGACCTTGGAATACAAAAGAGGTACTGTTATACTGAGGTGCAAATCCTAGCTTATGGCGACCACTTAACAGTAGGTCGACCAACTGAGTGTTTAGTTACTTCTATGAGTCACAATACTAGGGTTAGAGTATATTAGTATTTGGTATAGTCTCTCTTTGCCTTGATAACTGCTTCAATCCTTCTAGGCATGCTCTCTATCAACTTCTGACACTCTTCAACTGCTATCCCCTCCCAATCAACCTGAACTCTCTCCCACAATTCATAAATCCCCTTAGGAGAGGAATCATGATCTGCTAGTCTTCTTTTGAGGTAACCCCAGAGGTGCTCAATGGGGTTGAGGTTAGGAGACTGTGTAGGCCATACCATAGTATGAAAATCCTACTCCTGAAGCCAATCCTTCACCTTCTTGCAAGTATGTTTGGGGTCATTGTCCTGCTAAAAGATGATGTCAGGAGGATCAAGACCATAAAACTGCAAAGAATTGAGTAGTTCATCCTTCAAAATCTAAAGGTAAAGGTCCCCATCCATCCTACCATCAATCTTGGTAGCATAGCCAACTCCTTGCCAAGTCATACAGCCCCACATCATTAAAGAACCTCCTCCAAACTTCATTGTATCTTCCACCAGCCTATCACTTAGCCCTTCCCCTGCCTTTTTCCACACCCACTTACACCCATCTGACCCTAGGCGATTGATTTTGGTCTCATCAGACCATACTACCTTCTTCCAGTCCTCCAGAGTCCAATCTTTATGAGCATAAGCAAAGTCTAGATGAGCTTTACAATGCTTGACTGAAGGAAGAGGCCGTTTGGACTTGAGCACAGCTTTCATACCTGTCTTCCTCAACTGTCTGCACACTGTGGAGGTAGAGAGAGGCTGGTTGACTATATTGGTGAGTGCCTTGGTCACCTGAACAGTATTCTCTGCCTTTCCAGAGAAGATGAGATGAATGGCATGTCAGATATTGGCAGAGGAAAGCTTGGATGGACAACCTCCAGTAGCCTTTTGGAGCTCAGAACGCTCTTTGGAGTGTAATCTGGATATGGTAGACACATTAAGACCAGTAGTGGATGCAATAGAATGAGCAGATTGGCCAGCATCAAGCATAGAGAGGATGGTTTGTTTTTGAGTAGGAGAGATGGTTCTTATGATGGTTGTGGTTGGAAACAAAGATGCATGTGAACTATTTTAAACTCAGACATGGTTCTAATATGTATATGTTTGTTTGTATGACCAAACATAACCAAATAACACTTGATTTCAATGTTATGAGCAAAGAGTGCAAAACTGTTGCAATGGTATTGATGTTTTGAAATGGCTGTATCTTTGTAGTATGTAAGCGAAATCACATGACCCTGGGGACAAAGTTGTAGCTAAGGGTTTGTACTTTATTTGTTCCCACCAAAGCAAAGTGAAATTCCCACAAGTGATTGCAGGGCACTTCGTGCCTCGGTTTGGGGTTAGGCATTGCAATAGTTTTGCGCCTCACTGTATGTGGGAATGAGAACTACAAGCATCATCAGGGAATAGAGATGATGTGAGGAGATAAGGTTTGTAAAGAAGATGGAAACAATGAGAGAAAAGTATAAGACAAAAGATAAGGAATACTACTATTGGGAAAATATGATAAGGCTATGGAAAGATATTGATTAGGTAGTAGAGGGTCTGAGGAGGTGATCAAAGTTTAAAATAGCACATGCTATTGTAAGTGTGCACCCACAGGAATAGTTCAGTCTGCTTATAGTAATAAAGAAAAGAGGAGCTAGAAGAAAGAAAGAAAAAGATCGTAACATTACTCCAATAGTAGCTTCAAGTGAACCTCACTTGACTTACAAATCTCTGTACCCTCCATAAGGGGACACAGTCATATTTCCCTCAGCTTCATTGTCAACAAAGAACTCATCCTCAAGAAGTCCATCATCTCAAGAGGGACAGCTATAAGTAGAATGGGCAGGAGTACGTGAACAAGTGCAATGAGTATGGATACAGTCATGTTGCCAATGACTTGTAGCGACAGTAGAGCAGTGAGGACAGATGTATTAAAGGCAGTTGCACTTCCAGTGGTCAGTACTCCTGCATTCAAAGCAATGAGAGGCCTGATGGGATGTGGATGAGAGTGATGGTTGCTCTGGTTTATGGATGGTGACTCCAATGACACATTGGAATATAGTTCCTTCTAGGACCTGAGTGAAGTAAGCCTCTTACTTGTCTGGGGGAGTAGATATATTGGATGGAGGAGGAGCCAGGGTGGATGAAGGAGGAGTGGCAGCCTCTGTGGGTATGTCATCTGCTCTCTGTTGATTCCTCTTTGTCGCTGATGAGGGTAGACTATAGGGTCCTGCTATAATGGTTTTCCAGTGAGAAGATCACTTCAGAGTTTGGAAAGAGGGTGCTGACATTATATTGGTAGGTGATTTTGAAGTAGTGAATGGAAGAGAGGTTGAGGAGTGTCTGGGAGGAACAGAAAGGGCCTGGAGAACTGCTGGGAGGGAGGGCTCCATGTGAGGAGGTTCAACATAGTGGGGGGTATTGTGAAAATAATAACTTCAATTGTCCATAGAGAGGGAGAATAGAATAGGATGAAGTATATGTCTGATGATAGAGAATGGTTGGAGGTTGATTATATCTAGCATTCCCAGGTGTTTGAGGAGATCAAGGATGGAGGTGTGATGATGTACTAGGACATGGCCCATGGTTACAAATTGAGAGTCCCTGGTATGAGAGGGTTCAATTCTGGAATGGAGAATGTGAACAGAGGCATAGAAGTAGTAAGTTCATGTTGTGAGGACAAGAGGGGTATTTCTGGTGAACTCATCAGTACGTTCCATTCCTAGGGAGATGACTGGGTCATCTAGTAGAGAGGCAATGAGTATATGCTTAGCATACTGAGGGAGTCAAGTAGTGGTGACAGAGATAATTGGAGCATTGTTGATGAAGAGATTAGAGGTGGGCTTAGTAGGGGACTGCATGGTTTGGGGAGGATTTTTTACGAAGTGAGTGAGAGTTTTTGATGGGGGTGAGGGAGGCAAAAACTTCTGAGAACTTCTTTTTATATTCGATGAGTATTTCAGGGGCACCTTTGGTGATGTTTGCTTCCAGTTCCCATATTGAATCTGCTCTGGAGTAACCTTTCCATCAGACAAGGAATTTCTATTTAGTTTCAGAGCCTTTGTGTGCGAGAAGGGAATGGATTTCATATTGTTCCTGTCTCTTGATAGTGATTGGAGGCAGTAGAGAGTGGTTAGGGCCATGTTCAGCTGTTTCAGTGTAGGTAGAGAGGTTAAAAGCATGGAATATATCCCGAATTGTTCAAGTGGAAGGGATCTTTAGTCAGTAAGTGATGGGAGATAAGACCTGTGTGACTTTGAAGAGTCTATGTTGCTTAGGTGATAGTTTTTGTGATAGGAGATGGAGGGCGAGATTTTAGCCTTCTACCCATATCTTATCTTCAACTTTCCATGGTTTGAATTTGGAGGTGATTTGTTCTCTCATGAGTCTCCTAGCTTTTTCATATGCTTCTAAGGCTTCTCTTCTGGAATGTTCTAGGGAGGAGAGTCAAGATTGTAGTGCAAGAACAAAGGTTTTGTCAATTTTTGGGTAGGGACAGGGTTGGTAGTCTATCATGAGAGCAAATGGAGTTTGTTGGGTGGTAGAGTGTACTGCAGAGTTATGATAGAACTTGGCGATGGGAAGTAGTTTAGACCATTTATTTGGGTTTCTATCACAGAATATTCTTAGAAAGGTTTCAACTTCCTGATTTACCTGTTCAGTTTCTCCATCAGTCTAGAGATGATAAGATGTGGAAAGGGCAACTTCATAGTTAAGGAGTTGTCCTATTTCTCTAGCAAATACAGAGGCAAACTGGGATCCTCTGTCAGAGATACACTTATCATGTAGTTCAAAGCATTTGAATACATGATTGTGGAAAAGTTAGGCGACTCCTTTTGCATCAATGGTTTTTTGGCAAGGGAGGAGAATTACCCTCTTAGTAAGGCCATAGTCGACCATGACCATAAGAGAGTCAAAACCCTTGGAGGGAGGTAAGTCAGTGACCAAGTCAACAGAGACCTGTTGGAAGGGACAAGTGCACTATGATGAAATTGGGTGGAGGGGGGGCAGGACCAGATGAGTGTTAGGCTTGTTAGCTTGGTAGGTAGTACATCCTTAATGTAGTTTTTGACTTATGTAGTTAGTCCAGGCCACCAGTAGTCCTACTGGAGTCGATTGATAGTTCTAAAGTGTCTTCTATGCCCAGCAGAAGGAGAGTCATGAGCATGCGAAATTAGGTCCTTTTGAGCAGGTTCTGGTACATATAGATGTCCTTTGAAGTATAAGTAGCTGTCAAGGTATGTCCAGTCCTCCTTACAGGCTCTGGAGAAAAGGGAGGAATCAGAAACAAGAGCATCTAGTATCCTTTTTACAAGTGGGTCATCAGGGGTTGATAATGCAATTTTGTCTGCTAGTGCAGCATTGATCAAATTAATGAAAAGTTGGTCTGGCAGAAGAGTTGAAACATTATTGTTACTGGTGTTGACATCTGGGATTTAACTTAGAGCATCAGCTGGTCCCATTTGAGATCCAGGCAGGTGTTTGAACTGTAGATCGAAGTCTTGTAGAAAAAGGAACCATCTGGTCTGGTGTCTAGACAACTTCCTAGGTTCTCGGAAATAGGTTAGGTTCTTGTGATCAGTGAGTATAGTCACTGGATGTCCTATTCCAGAGAGGTATTGCTGTCAGGCATGTAATGCTTGGATGACAGCAAGGAGTTCTCTATCATAAATATTATAGTTTCATTCTATAGATCCAAAGGTCTGAGAGAGATATGCATAGGGGTGAAGGGCTCCTACAGCATCTTTTGCATTAGAACCCCCTCTGAGGCAAGAAGAGAGGTGTCTGTCATTACAAAAAATAGCTTTGAAGTGTCAGGCATCTGTAGCACTGGTGTAGAAAGGAAAGAGTTTCAAAGAATCTTGAAGGAATTTTGATGAGGTGACGACCAGTTCTATGTTGAAGTTTTCTTGGTGAGATCAAGTAGTGGTCAAGCAATATCTGAGAAGGAGGGAATAAATCTCTGGTAGAAGTTGCAGAAGCCTAGAAATGAGTGAACCCCCTTAACCAAGGAGGGGGGTTTCCACTTAGCGATTGCTTTTAGTTTGATAGGGTCCATAGCAATTTTGCTGAGTCTGATGATCATTCCTAAGTATTCAACTTTGGACATGTTGAACAGGTATTTGGAGAGTTTGAGGTGCAACTTCTCTTCTCTAAACCACTGCAATACTCTTTTGGTACATTCTTGGTGCTCTTTATAGTCTTTGGAATATATCAAGACATCATCCATATAAATGATGAGCCATTCTTCAGTGATGAGGTCCTTGAAGGCATCATTCATATATGCTTGGAATGTAGAGGGGGAATTACACTGTCCAAAGAACATGATAGTTGGCTTATATAGTCTGAAAGGGATAATAAAAGCAGTCTTCCACTGGTCTTCCAGTTTGATATGGATGTTATTGTATCCCCATCAGATGTCAAATTTGGTAAAGTATCTGGCTTTCTTCAGTTTGTCAATGAGGTCAGAAATTAGGAGAAGGGGATAAGCATTCTTGACTATTGCTTCATTAATGTAATGATAATCTTGGCACAGGTGAAGGAATCCATCCTTTTTAGGTACAAAAAAGAAGGGGGCTGCTTGGGGAGATTTGAATGGGACTATTTTGCCAGTGCGAAGATGTTCATCAATGAAGGTTCTGTAGGCTTCTGTTTCTTTCAGATTTAGCGGATAGGTTTTTCCAACTTTTGGAACAAAATCTGCTTTTAGCTTGATGGTGTGATCAAAGGTTCTATACAGTGGAAGCTCTTTAGACTCTTCTTCAGAGAAGACATCAAAGAAGTCGGAGAATTCTTTTGGAAGTTCAATCTTTTCTCTTTCTGATTTCTGAGCTGCTTTGGTTGAGATGGTGACTTTCTTTATAGTCAGGGATCAAAGGTATTTGGTAAAGCTTTGTTTGGTCCAGAGATCTGGGTCAAGCTTAAAAGACCTTAATAGGTATCTTTGAGGACTTCAATCTGGGGTGAGAGAAGGGGTTTTAGGTAAGGATATCCAACTAGTTGTTCAGTCTATGAAGGGGTTGGCCATTCTAAGCCAAGAGAGACTGAGGATAAGATCTTCTTTTCCTAGAGAGATGACATATGCTTTTAGTTTCTCAGTTTGTCCTCTCATGGTAATGGTGATTGGAACAAAAGAGGATATTTTTCCTACTTGGTTACTGGTTCTGTTGGCATTTTACACATTCATAGGCTTTTTGAGTGGTTTGGTAGGGATTTAGTGGTTTTGAACAAGGGTTTGATTGATAAAACACCCAGTTGCTCCCTATAAATCAGAGCCTTTGTTTTGACAACTTTTGCTCAAGTAGAAATGAGGACAGGGATGTGAATGGACTACACACAAGAGTTTGTCATAAATACAGGAGCAAGAAATTGGGGGGAAGATGGTGTCAAGTCTTCTTCCCTCTTCAAAAATCCTCAATAGAGACAACTGCTACTATCTGATCCTCATCCTCTTCTTCTTCTGTGAAACATGTTTAGAGAACCTTGAGGATGTCTTCTTTCAGAACATTTCACTGGATGAGAACATTCAAGTATTCTTTCATTGAGTCTTTGGATTCTAAGAGTTTCAATTCAGTGGGAATAACTCTGACCCTTTGTGGGTTTCTGAGAGATCTAGGTGGTGGAGAGGAGGTTGATTCTTCCTTCTTGTGGTCTCTAGCCATGTGTCCCAGTTTTCCACATATGAAACATTTTCCCTTTTTCATGTATTCTGCTCTATTTGTGGGAGAAAGATGAATGCAACCCACATCCATGACATTGGGGTCTTGGGTGGATTTGGAATAGGAGGAGTGACTGGAGAAGTACTTTTTTCCTTGGAAGAGAGTGTCAACTCATTTGATGTGATTGTGGAAGAGGTTGGATTTTTCAATCCAATCTTTTAGAGTAGTGGATTCCTTCTTGTAAGATAGGACCTTAACAACAATATGTCTGTCCATCCCATTGATAAACCCTTTGATAAGGGCTCTATTGTCCTTGATCTGGGAGCGAGAGACAAGAAGTTGGAATTGAGAGATGAATTTATTGAATCCATTGTCATGCTGTGTTTTTCTTTGTTTCAAGGTGGAGAGATCAGTTTGTGCTTTTACACTGGGATCATAAGGGGTAAACGTGTCTTGAAAGGCTTTTTCAAACTTTTCCCGAGTGAGTTCTTTGACTGCCTCCTCTTTTCCTAAGTGACTCATCTCCGTGATTTTAAGGTACCATCCTTTGGAGATGTCTTTTCCTTGCTCTTTGCTCATCTTGTTTAGGACAGTGAGGATGTATGCAGATTCAGAGTAAAGTTTTCCATTCATAAGGAAGTATGCTCTCATAGAGAGGATCTATCTAGAGGTATTTTCTGGATTTCCAGAGAAGTCTTCTGAAATACCTGCCCTTAGTTCAATGAGTTTTTCAGTCATATCTTCTTGTTCTGGTTCAGATTTCTCTTCTGAGTCTGTTGGAAAAAGAGGGCTATGGGAATGATGAGGAGGTACAGGTGGTTCTGGTTCTGATTCTGGGGAGTCAATGGGTATAGGTTCTGTTGCTATTCTGAGTGATGACTCAGCTACAGGAACTAGTTCATAACCAATGATCTGGTTCTGGAGACCTCAGATAGCTCTTCTGGTAAATCCTTCTGGGACTGGTTCTTCTCTATAATGTGGTTCTTCTTCCTCTTCTTCTGAGGAAATCAATGGTGCTCTGAATAGATGATGTTGAGGGGTTAATGCTGGGTTGGTAGAGAAGGAGGATCCTGCAATCCTCCTAGGATTCCTTCTTTCTGAAATGATGGGTGGCTTTACTTTACAATGAAAGAAGCAATAAGAAAGCTAGTTCTTTTGTTATGCTGAGGCATAGAACTCTAGGGCAGATTCAACATGGGAACTGGAAACAAACATTGTCAAAGATGCCCCTGAAATACTCACTGAATATAAGAAGAAGTTTCCAGAAGTTTTCACCTCCCTCACCCCTACTAAAAACTCTTACTCTCATCACAAAAAGTCTTCCTCAAACTATACAGTCCCCTATTGAGCCTACCTCCAACCTTTTCATCAATAACGCTCCTGTCATCCTCATTACCACCACTCGACTCCCTTAGTATGCTAGATGCATACTCATTGCCTCCCTGTTAGATGATCCAGTCATCTCCCTAAGGATGGAACGCACCAATGAGTTCACCAGAAATACCCCCCTAGTTCTTGCAACACGAGCTTACTACTCTTATGCCTCCATTTGCATACTCCATTCTAGAATTGAACCTTCCCATACCAGAGATTTGCAGTTCATAACTATAGGCTATACTCTAGTACACCATCGAACATCTGTACTCAACCTCTTTGAACACCTGGGGATACTAGACATAATCAACCTTCTATCATTCCCAACCATTGGCCATGTACTTTGTCCTGTTCTACTTTCCCTCTTGATGGATGACTGAAGCTATTATTTTCACGATACCCCACCACATTAAACCTCCTCCTAGGGAACTATCTCCCCCAGTAATTCCCCAGGCTCTTCCTATTCCCCCCAGGTACTCCTCAACCTCACCTCCATCCACTACTTCAAACTCACCTACCACTATAATGTCGGCACTCTCCTCCCAAACCTCAAAGCGATCTTCTTGCTGGAGAACCACTATAGTAGGACCCTATGGTCTACCCTCATTGGCAATGGGGAAGAATCAACAGAGAATGGATGACGCACCTGTAAAGGCCACCACTCCTCCTCCACCCACTCTAGCTCCAACCTCATCCAACACATCCATCCCCCCAGATGAACAAGAGGCCTATTTCACCCAGATCTCAGAAGGAACCACTTTCCAACGCATCATCGGAGTCACTATTCATAAACCAGAGCAACCACTATCCTTATCCCATCGAACCTCTTGTTGCTTCGAGTGTGGAAGTACCAGCCATTGGAAGTATGATTGCCCCCAATACATCTGTCCTCATTGCTCTACTGCTGCTCTTGGTCATTGGCAACATGACTGCATCCATACCCCTTGTACTTGTTCACAAACTCCCATCCACTCTACCTACAATTGTCCCTCTTGGGATGACAGACTTCTTGAAGATGAGTTCTTTGTCAATGATGAAGCCAAAGGGAATATGACTGGGTCCCCCTATGGAGGGTATAGAGACTTGTAAGTCAAGTGAGGTTCACTTGAAGCTACTATTGGGGTAATGTTATGATCTTTTTCTTTTCTTCTTGTAGCCTCTCTTTTCTTCACTACTATAAACAGACTGAACTATTCCCATAGGTGCACACTTACAATAGTGTATGCTATTTCAAGCTTTGACTGACTCCTCAGACCCCTTGCTATCTAATCAATACCTTTCCATAGCCTTACCTTATTTTCCCAGCAGTAGTATTTCTTATCTTTCATCTTATACTTTTCTCTCACTGCTTCCACCTTCTTTACGGACCTTATCTCCTCATATCATCCCTATTCTTTGATGATATTTGTAGTTCCCATTCCCATATAGCCACCTTCATGGACTATAAGTAGGCTGACTTTCTCCATGTAAACTCCAAGCTAGTTCTACACAATACCAGCTAGACTCTAGTCTCTCCCTGATCCTTAAGTGGAAACCCTGCCCCACTAAGCCTTCCTCCTTCGTCACTATCTCTAGCAACTGAGAATAGTGCCCCAGCATTGTGACTTCATAGGAGTAGCCAACCCAAAGAACTCAGTCAGTTGACCTACTGTTGAGTGGTCACTATAAGCTAGAGTCTACACTTCAGCATAACAGAAATTCTAAAGCATAAAAGGGAAAAAAATTGAAGCTAAAGAAATGAACCAAACAACCATTATATTCAAGAATGATAGAGGTGTTCTGACTTATATCTTGCTTGTATTCTCCTATGTAGCGACCACCTAAGTGTTACAATCTTTTTCTTTTTGCCTCTAGCCTTCCCTTCCTTCACTATTATAAATAGACAGAACTATTCCCATGGGTGCACACTTACAATAGTGTACACTATTTCAAACTTTGATCTTCTCCCTGGACTTCTTGCTATCTAATCAACACCTTTCCATAGCCTTATTCTATTCTCCCATCAGTAGCATTCCTTATTGTTTCTCTTATATTTCTCTCTCATCATTTCTATTTTAAACAGACCTTATCTCCTTGCATTATCCCTTTCCTCTGATGATGCTTATAGTTCTCATTCCCATATAGCCACTCATATGGACTATAAGTAGGTTGATTTCCTTCCTGTATTTTCTAAGCTAGTTCTATGTAATACCAGCCTAGATCCTAGCCTCCCTCTGATTCTTAAGTGAGAACCCTGCTCCACCAAGTCTCTCTCTCTCTCTTACCACTACCTTTAGTGACTGGGAATAGTGTCTCAGTGTTGTGACTCATTCTATAACTTAGTTGGTCAACCTACTGTTGAGTGGTCATTGTAAGCTAGAGTCTATGCTCCAGCATAACAAAAGAACCAGCTTTCTCATTGTTTTTTCCATTGTGAAGTAAAGCCACCCATCATTTCAGAAAGAAGGAATCTCAGAAGGATCTCAGGATCCTCTTTCTCTGCTAACCCAGCTTTAACCCCTCAACACCATCCATTGAGAGCACCATCTCTTTCCTCAGAAGAAGAAGAAAAAGAACCACAATATAGACTAGAGCTGCTCTCAGAAGGGTTTATTAGAAGAGCTATCTGAGGAATCTAGAACCAGATCACTGGTTACGAATTAGTTCCTGAAGCTGAGTCATTGCTCAGAACAGTGGCAGAACCCATACCTATCAACCCCCTAGAATCTGAACAAGAACCACCAACACCTTCTCATCACTCCTCTAGTCCACCAGCACCTCCTCATCACTCCCCTAGTCCACCAGCACCTCCTTGACATTCCCCTAGCCCTCTTTTTCCAACAGACTCAGAGAAAGAATCAAAATCAGAGTCAGAAGATATAGCTGAAAAACTTGTCAAACTAAGAGCTGGTCTTCCAGAAGACACTTCCAAATGGATCCTCTCTATGGGAGTATACTTCCTTATGAATGGGAAGCTTTATTCAGAATCTACACAGATCCTCACTGTCCTAAACAAGATGAGCAAAGAACAAGGGAAAGACTTCTCTGAAGGATGATACCTCAAAATTGTGGAGATGAGTCATTTAGGAAAAGAGGAGGCAGAAAAAGATCTCACTTGGGAAAAGTTTAAAAAGACATTTTGAGATCCATTCACCTCTTATGATCCCAGTGCAAAAGCACAAGCTGACCTCTCTATCTTGAAACAAAGAAAAAACTGGCATGATGATGGGTTTGAAAAATTCATCTTCTAATTCCAACTCCTTGCCACTTGCTCTCAGATCAAAGACAATAGAGCCCTCATCAAGTGGCTTATCAATGGAATAGGCAGGCACATCATTGTCAAAGTCCTCTCCTATGAAAAGAAATCCACTACCCTAAAGAAATGGATTGAAAAGTCCAACCTTTTTCATAACCACATCAAACAAGTTGATGTCCTCTTCCAAGGAAAAAAGTACTTCTCCAGTCATTCCTCCCATTCCAAATCCACCAGAGACCCCAATACCATGGATGTGACTCATATCCACCTCTCTTCCACAGATAGAGCAGAATATATGAAGAAGGGCAAGTGCTTTGTATACAGAAAAACTGGCTACATAGCTAGAGATCACAAGAAAGAAGAATCAACCTCTTCCTCACCCCCCAGACCCCTCAGAAATCCACAGAGAGTTAGAGCTATTCCCACTGAATCTAAACCCTTAGAACCTGAGGACCTAATAAAGGAGTATCTGAATGTTCTCATCCAGTGAAATATTCTAAAAGAAGATATCCTCAAAGTTCTTCAAACCTGTTTTGCTGAAGAAGAAGAGGATGAGGACCAGATAGTAACAGTTGTCTCTACTAAGGATTTTTAAATGGGGAAGAAGACTCAACACTATCTTCCTCCAAATTACTTGCTTCTATATTTATGACAAATTCTCATGTGCAATCAATGTACATCCCTATTCTCATTTCTACTCAAGCAAAAGTCATCAAAACCAAAGCCCTGATTGACAGTGGAGCAACTGGATGCTTTATCAACCAAACCCTTGTTTAGAACCACCAGATTTCCATCAAACCCTCAGAAAAGCCTATGAATGCACAAAATGCCAACAGAACCAGTAACCAAGCTAGAAAAATATCCTCTTTTGTCCCAATAACCATCTCTATAAAAGGATGAACAGAGAAACTAAAGGTATACATTATCTCTTTAGGAAAGGAAGACCTTATCCTCAGACTCCCCTGGCTTAGAACAGCCAACCTCTCCATTGACTGAGTGACTAGTCAGATATCTTTATCTAGGAACCCTTTCCTCACCCCAGATCAAAGCCCTCAAAGATATCTTCTGAGGTCTTTTGAACTAGATCCAGACCTTTGGATTGAACAAAACTTTATCAGGTACTTTTGATCCCTGACCATTAGAAAAACTACTGTCTCAACAGAAGTAGCTCAAAAATTGGAGAAAGTTAGAATTGAGCTCTCAAGGGAATTCTCCAACTTCTCTGATGTTTTCTCTGAGGAAGAACCTAAAGAGCTCTCACCTCATAGAACCTTTGATTATACCATTGAGCTAAAACCAGATTTTGTTCCAAAGGTTAGGAAAACTTACCTCTTGAATCCTAAGGAAGCAGAAGCCTGCAAAATCTTCATTGATGAACATCTTCACACTAGCAGGATAGTTCCATCCAAATCCCCCCAAGTAGCCCCTTTCTTCTTTGTACTCAAGAAGGATGAATCTCTTTGCTCTTGCTAAGATTATTGATATGTGAATGAAGTAACCATTAAGAATACCTATCCTCTTCCCTTGATCTCTGACCTCATTGACAAATTAAAAAGAAACAAAGTACTTCATCAAATTTGATGTCTAGTGGGGATACAATAACATTCACATCAAACCAGAAGACCAGTGGAAGACTGCTTTTATCACCCCTTTTAAACTATATAAATCCACTGTTATATTCTTCAGACAGTGTAATTCCCCTTCCATATTTCAGACATATATGAATGATACCTTCAAAGACCTCATCACTGAAGGATGGCTCATTATCTATATGGAAAATGTCCTAATCTACTCAAAAAACTATGAAAAACACCAAGAACACACCAGGAGAGTGTTGCAGCAGTTTAGAGAAGAGAAGTTGCACCTCAAACTCTTAAAATGTCTATTTAATACAAACAAAGTTGAATATTTGGGAATGATCATCAGACCTGGTGAGATTGCTATGGATTCTGTCAAACTAAAGGCAATTGTAGAATGGAAACCTCTCTCCTCCATTAAAGGAGTTCACTCATTCCTAGGTTTCTACAACTTCTACTGAAGATTTATCCCCTCCTTCTCTGATCTTGCTTGCCCACTACTTGACCTCACCAAGAAGACTCCAACCTGGATCTGGTTATCACCTCACCAGAAGTCCTTTGAAACTCTACAAGACTCCTTCCTTTCTACACCAGTCCTACAGATGTCTGATATCTCAAAACCATTTTTTGTCATGATAGATGTCTTTCTTCTGACCTCAGGAGGGGTCTTAATGTAAACTGATACTACAGGAGCTCTCCACCCCTATATATACCTCTCTCAGACCTTTAGGTCTACAGAATGAAACTATGACATCTATGATAGGGAACTTCTTGTTGTCATTCAAGTCTTATATGTCTGGAGGCAATACCTCTCCAGAACAGAACATCCAGTGACTGTACTCATAGATCACAAAAATCTGACCTATTTTTGAGAACCCAGGAAGCTGTCTAGACAACAGACCAGATGGCTCCTCTTCCTACAAGACTTCAATCTGTAGTTCAAACACTTCTCTAGATCTCAAATGGGACCAGCTAATGTGCTAAGTCATATCCCTGATGTTGACACCAGTGATGACAACATCTCCACTCTCCTCCTAGACCAATTCTTTGTCAATCTAATTGATGCCACCCTAGCTGACAAAATTGCATCATCTATCTCCCATGACCCACTTGTAAAGAAAGCACTGGATACTCTTGCCATGGATTCCTCTCTATTCCCTCAAGCCAGTAAAGATGACTGGACTTATATTGACAACTGCCTATACTTCAAGAGATGTCTATATGTCCCAGAACCTGTTTGTAAGGAACTGATTTCCCATGCCCATGACTCTCCCTTGGTTGTACATGGAGGACATTTTAGGACTATTAATCATCTCCAGCAGGATTACTGGTGGCCTGGTTTGACAACCCAGGTCAGAAACTGCATTAAAGGGTGTGTGACTTGCCAGGCCAACAAGCCCAATACACATCTGATCCTACCCCCTCTCTATCCAATCCCATTGCAATGCACTTGTCCTTTTCAACAGGTCTCTGTTGACTTGGTCACTGACTTACCTCCCCCTAATGGTTTCGACTCTCTTATGGTCATGGTTGACCATAGCCTTACTAAGGGGGTAATTCTCCTTCCTTGTCTAAAAACCATTAATGCAAAGGGAGTCTCTCAACTCTTCCATGATCACATATTCAAATGCTTCAGATTACATGATAAATGTATCTCTGACAGAGGACTCTAGTTTGCCTCTGTATTTGCCAGAGAATTAGGATGACTCCTTAACTATGAAGTTGTCCTCTCCATGCCTTACCACCCCCAGACTAACAGAGAAACTGAATGTGTAAATCAGGAAGTTGAAACCTTCCTGAAAATATTCTGCAATAGAAACCCACATAAATGGTTCAAACTACTTCCCATTACTGAACTCTGCCATAATTCCACAGTACATTCTACCACCCAACAAACCCCATTTGCTCTCATGATGGGTTACCAACCCTGTTTCTATCCAAAGATTGACAAAACCTTTGTCCCTGCACTACAATCTCAACTCTCCTCCCTTAAGCATTCTAGGGAAGAAGCCTTAAAAGCCCATGAGAAGGCCAGAAGGCTCATGAGAGAATGAATTACCTTCAAGTTTAAACCATGGAAAGTTGGAGATAAAGTATGGATGGAAGGCCAAAATCTCACACTCCACCTCCCATCATAGAAACTATCACCCAAGCCACATGGACCCTTTGAAATCACACAGGTCTTATCTCCCATCACCTATCAACTAAAGATCTCTTCCACTTGGACAATTCAAGACATATTCCATACTTCCAACCTCTCTACCTACATCAAAACAGCTGAACATAGCCCTAACTAGTCCTTATCTCTCCCCATCACCATCAAGAGACAGGAACAATATGAAATCCATTCCCTTCTTATACACAAAGGCCCCAAAACCAAGTGGAAATTCCTTGTCTAGTGGGAAGGTTACTCCAGGGCAGACTCAACTTGAGAACTGGAAGCAAACATTGTCAACGATGCCTCTGAAATACTTACAGAATATAAGGAGAAATTCTCAGATGTTTTCACCTCCCTTATTCTCCACTAAATCCTCCCAAAAGAATACAGTCCTCTACTGAATCAACCTCCAACCTCTTCATCAACAATGCTCCAATCATCCTAGTCACCTCCACTTGACTTCCTCAGTATACCAGACACATACTCATCACCTCTCTTTTAGATGACCCAGTCATCTCCTTAGGAATGGAACACACCAATGAGTTCACTAGAAACACTCCCTCATCCTTGCTACACAAGCTTATTATTCCTATGCCTCTGTTTGTATCCTTCATTCCAGGATTGAACCATCTTGCACTCAGGACTCTCAATTCATATCCATGGGTCATACCCTTGTGTATCATCAAACCTCTACCTCAATCTCCTGGAACATCTAGGAATGCTAGATATTATTGATCTTCAACCATTTCCCATCATTGGACATGCTCTACCCTGTTCTACTCTCCCTCTCCATAGATGATTGTAACTATTATTTTTGTGATGTTCTCCACCCTACCAAACCACCTCCTAGAGAACCATCCCCTCCAATAGTGTCCCAAGCCCTTTCTATTCCCCTCAGACACTCCTTAGCCTCTCCTCCATCCTCTACTTTGAGGTCACCTACAAATACAATGTTGACACTCTCTTCCCAGACCTCAAGGCAATCCTCTCATTGGAAGGCCATTATAGCAGGACCTTATAGTCTTCCCTCATCAACAACAGAGAGGAATTGATGGGGCATAGGCAATGCACTCACAGGAGATGCCACCTCTCTTCCATCCACTCTAGCTCTAACTCTATTGAACACCTCCCCTCCCTCTGATGAACAAGAGGCTTACTTCACTCAGATTCCAGAAGGAACCATATTCCAATGTGTCATTGGAGTCACTATCCATAGACTGAAACAGCCTTTATCCTCTGCTACTCTCCACCAGACTTCTCATTGCTTTGAATATAGAAGCACTGACCATTGGAAGCATGATTGCCCCCAGTATATCTATCCCCATTGCTCCACTGCTACCCAGGACATTGGCAGCACAATTACATTTATACTCCCTGTACCTGTTCATACACTCCTGTCCACTCCACTTATGGATGCCCCTCTTGGGATGATAGACTTCTTGATGATGAGTTCTTTGTTGATGATGAACCTGAATGAAACATGACTGGATCCCCATACAAAGGTTACAGAGCCTTGTAAGTCAAGTGAGGTTTACTTAAGACCTATTACCAGGGTAATGTTACAATCTTTTTCTTTTTGCCTCTAGCCTTCCCTTCCTTCACTATTATAAATAGACAGAACTATTCCCATGGGTACACACTTACAATAGTGTATACTATTTCAAACTTTGATCTTCTCCTTGGACTTCTTGCTATCTAATCAACACCTTTCTATAGCATTATTCTATTCTCCCATTAGTAGCATTCCTCATCATTTCTCTTATACTTTTCTCTTGTCATTTCTATTTTAAATAGACCTTATCTCCTTACATCATCCCTTTCCCCTGATGATGGTCATAGTTTCCATTCCCACATAGCCACTCATATGGACTATAAGTAGGCTGATTTCCCTCCTGTATTTTCTAAGCTAGTTTTATGCAATATCAGTCTAGATTCTAGCCTCCTTCTGATCCTTAAGTAGGAATTCTGCCCCACTAAGTCTCTCTCTCTTGCCACTACCTTCAGCAACTGGGAATAGTGCCCCAGTGTCATGACTCATTCTATAACTCAGTTGGTCAACCTATTGTTGAGTGGTCACTGTAAGCTAGAGTCTACACTCCAATTGTTATGATCTTTTTCCTTTCTCTCTTTTAGTCCCTCTTTTCTTCATTATTATAAACAGACAGAGTTATTCCCATAGATGCACACTTACAATAGCATGTGCTATTTCAAGCTCTGATCAACCCCTCAGACCCCTCACTACCTAATCTATACCTTTTTATAGCCTTATCATATTTTCCCAGCAGTAGCATTTTTTATCTTTCATCTTATACTTTTCTCTCACCATTTCCACCTTCTTTACAGACCTTATTTCCTCACATCATCTCTATTCCCTGATGATGCTTGTAGTTCCCATTCCCACATAGCCACTCTCATGGACTATAAGTAGGCCAGCTTTCCTCCTCTAAAACTCCAAGCTAGTTCTATACAATACCAGCTGGATTCTAGTCTCTCCTTGATCCTTAAGTGGGAACCCTGCCCCACTAAGTCCTCCTCGTTCATCACTGTCTTGAGTGACTGGAAATAGTGCCCCAGTGTTGTGACTTCATAGGAATAGCCAACCAAAGGCACTCAGTTGGTCGACCTACTGTTGAGTGGTCACTATAAGCTAGGGTCTATGCTTTAGTGTAACAAAAGAACTAGCTTTCTCATCACTTCTTCCATTGTGAAGTAAAGCCGCCCATCATTTCAGAAAGAAGGAATCCTAGAAGAATCACAGAATCCTCCTTCTCTGCCAACCCAGCATTAACCCCCCAACATCGCTCATTGTCAGTCTCCTCAGAAGAAGAGGAAGAAGAATCCCATTATGGAGAAGAACCACCTTTAGAAGGATTTGTTAGAAGAGCTATCCAAGGTCTCCAGAACCAGATCACTGGTTACAAACTAGTTCCTGTAGCTGAGTCATTGCTCAGAACAGCCATAGAACCCATACCCATCAATCCCCCAGAATCAGAACTACCCACACCCCTTCATCATCCCAATAGCCCCCTTTTCCTAACAGACTTGGAAGAGGAATCTGAATCAGAAGAAGAAGATATGTCCAAAAAACTTGTTGAACTAAGGGCAGTTCTCCCTGAAGACTTCTCTGGGAATTCTGAAGATACCTCCAGATGGATTCTTTCCATGGGAGCATACTTTCTTATGAACGGAAAGCTCTATTCTGAATCTGCACAGATCCTCATGGCCCTGAACAAAATGAGTAAAGGGCAAGGAAAAGACTTCTCTGAAGGATGGTACCTTAAAATTGCAAAGATGAGTCACTTAGGCAAAGAGAAATCAAGCAAAGAACTTACCTGGGAAAAGTTTGAAAAAGCTTTTCGAGATGCATTTACCCCTTATGATCCCAGCACAAAAGCATGAGCTGACCTCTCCACCTTGAAACAAAGGAGAATCCAGCACAATGACGGATTTGAAAAATTCATCTCTCAATTCCAACTCCTTGCTACTTGCTCCCAGATCAAGGATGATAGAGCCCTCATTGAATGGCTTATCAACGAAATGGATAGATGCATCATAGTCAAAGTCCTATCTTGTGAAAAAGAATCTACTACCCTAAAAGAATAGATTGAGAAGTCCAACCTCTTCCATAACCACATCAAATGAGTCAACACCCTATTCCAAGGAAAAAAGTATTTCCCCAGTCACTCCTCCCATTTCAAATCCACCTGAGACCCCAATGCCATGGATGTGGATCACATTCACCTCTCTTCCACAGATAGAGTAGAATATATGAAGAAAGGAAAGTGTTTCGTATGTGACAAACCAGGACACATGGCCAGAGACCACAAAAAGAAAGAATTGACCTCCTCTCCACCACCCAGACTGCTCAGAAACCCACAGAGAGTCAGGGTTATCTCCACTGAATCCAAACCTTCTAAACTCGAGGACCCAATGAAGGAGTACCTAAACATTCTCACCCAGCAAAACATTCCAAAAGAAGACATCCTTAAGGTTCTCCAAACATGTTTCACAGAAGAAGAAGAGGAGGAGGAGGACTAGACTGTGGCAGTTGTCTCCATTGAGGATTCTTAAATAGAGAAGAAGACTCGATGTCATCTTCTCAATTTCTTGCTCCTGTATTTATGATGAACTCTCGTGCGCAATCTATTCGCATCCCTGTCCTCATCACTACTTGAGCAAAAGTTGTTGAAACAAAAGCCCTAATTGATAGTGGAGCAACTGGGTGCTTTATCAACCAAACCCTTGTGAAAAATCATCAAATCCCCACCAAACCACTGAAAAGACCTATAAATGCACAGAATGCCAATGGAACCAGTAACCAAGCAGGAAAAATATCTTCTTTCATTCCAATCACCATTACCATGAAGGGACAAACCAAGAAACTCAAAGCATATGTTATCTCTCTAGGAAAAGAGGATCTTATCCTCGGTCTCCCCTAGCTTAGAACAGCCAATCCTTCTATAGACTGGGCAACTGGTCAGATATCTCTATCAAAAACTCTTTCTCTCACCTCAGATCAAAGTCCTCAAAGATATCTATTAAGATCTTTTAATCTCAACCCAGATCTCTGGACCAAACAAAACTTTACCAGATACCTTTGATCCTTAGCTGTAAAGAAAATCACCATCTCAACTGAAGTAGCCCAGAAATCAGAAAAAGGGGAGATTGTACTCTCAAAAGAATTTTCTGACTTTTCCGATGTCTTCTTTGAAGAAGAACCTAAGGAGCTCCCACCACATAGAACCTTTGATCACACCATTGAGTTAAAAGCAGATTTCGTCCCAAAAGTTAGAAAAGCCTACCCCTTGAATCTGAAGGAGATGGAAGCTTGTAGAACCTTTATTGATGAACATCTTTGCACAGGCAAAATAGTCCCATCCAAGTCACCCCAAGCAGCCCCTTTTTTCTTTGTACCAAAGAAAAATAGATCCCTTCACCCATGTCAAGATTATCGATATGTCAATGAAGCAACAGTCAAAAATGCTTACCCCCTTCCTCTAATTTCTGACCTCATCAACAAACTGAAGAAAGCCAAACACTTCACCAAGTTTGATGTCTAATGGAGATACAATAACATCTGCATCAAACCAGAAGACCAGTGGAAGGCCGCTTTTATCACCCCTTTCAGATTATATGAACCAACAGTCATGTTCTTTGAGCAATATAATTCACCATCCACATTTCAGGCATACATGAACAATGCCTTTAAAGACCTCATTGCTGAAGGATGGCTTGTCATCTATATGGATGATGTCCTAATTTACTCAGAAGACTATAAAGAGCACCAGGAATGCACCAAAAGAGTACTCCAATGGTTTAGAGAAGAGAAGTTGTTCCTTAAACTCTCCAAATGCCTGTTTAACACATCCAAAGTTGAATACCTAGGGATGATCATCAAACCTGGCAAGATTGCGATGGATTCAGTCAAATTAAAAGCAATCACTGAATGGAAACCCCCCTCCTTGATTAAGGGGGTTTGTTCATTTCTAGATTTCTGCAACTTCTACCAAAGATTCATTCCCTCCTTCTCTGATATTGCTTGACCTCTACTAGACCTCACTAAGAAAAACTCAACATGGAACTGGTCATCATCTCACCAGAATTCCTTCAAAGTTCTTCGAAACTCCTTCCTTTCTGCACCAATACTACAGATGCCAGACACTTCCAACCCATTTTTTGTAATGACCAACACTCCTCTTCTTGCCTCAGGAGGAGCCTTAATGCAAAAAGATACTGTAGGAGCCCTACACTCATGTGCTTACCTCTCTCAGACCTTCAGATCTGCGGAATGAAACTACGACATCTATGATAGAGAACTCCTGGCTGTCATCCGAGCATTGCATGCCTGGTGGCAATATCTCTCAGGAATGGGACATCCTGTAACCCTACTCACGGATCACAAGAACCTGACCTATTTCCAAGAACCTAGGAAGTTGTCTAGACGACAGGCCAGATAGCTTCTCTTTCTACAGGACTTCGACCTACAGTTCAAGCACTTACCTGGATCTCAAATGGGACCAGCTGATGCTCTAAGTCGAATCCTGGATGTCAACACCAGTAATGATAATGTCTCAACTCTTCTACCTGACCAACTCTTCATCAATCTAATCAATGCCGCATTGGCAGACAAAATTGCATTGTCAACCCCTGATGATCCTTGTTACGATCTTTTTCTTTTCCTTTGTCTAGCCCCTCTTTTCTTCACTATTACAAATAGACTGAGCTATTCCCATGGGCGTGCACTTACAATAGTGTGCGCTATTTCAAACTTTAATCAACTCCTTGGACCTCTTGCTACCTATTCTATAGCTTTCCATAGTCTTACCATATTTTCCCATTGGTAGCATGCCTTATCTTTTGTCTTATACTTTTCTCTCACCATTGCCACCTTCTGTTCAGACCTTATCTCCTCATATCATCCCTCTTCTTTGATGATACTTGTAGTTCCCATTCCCACATAGCCACCTCCATGGACTATAAGTAGGCTGACTCTCTTCATGTAAACTCCAAGCTAGTTCTACGCAATATAAGCTAGAGTCTAGTCTCATCCTGATCCCCAGGTGGGAACCCTGCCCCACTAAGTCTCTCTCCTTCATCACCATCTCAGATGACTGGGAATAGTGCCCCAGCATTGTGACTTCTTAGGAGTAACCTATCCAACGTACTCAGTCGGTCGACCTACTGTTGAGTGGTCGCTATAGCTAGAGTCTATGCTTTAGCATAAGAATCCTCTTGTAAAGAAGGCACAGACATTCTTGCTTTTGACTCCTCCCTTTTACCCAGGGCCCACAAAGAGGACTGGGCATACCTTGACGGCTGTCTCTACTTCAAAGGATGCCTATATGTGCCAGAACCTGCTCAAAAGGACCTAATTTCTCATGCTCACAATTCCCCTTCTGCCAGACATGAGGGACATTTTAGAACCATCAATCAACTCCAATAGGACTACTGGTGGCCCGGACTGACCACTCAGGTCAAAAACTACATTAAAGGTTGTGCTACTTGCCAGGCTAATAAGCCCAATACTCATCTAGTCCTACCCCCCCTCCATCCAATTCCATCACAATACACCTGTCCTTTCCAGCAAGTCTTAGTTGACTTGGTCACCAATTTGCCTCCTTCCAAGGGTTTTGACTCTCTTATGGTCGTGGTCGACCATGGCCTTACAAAGGGGGTAATTCTCCTCCCTTGTCTAAAAACCATTGATGCAAAAAGAGTTGTCCAACTTTTCCATGATCATGTGTTCAAACGTTTTGGACTACATGACAAATGTATCTCCAACAGAGGACCCCAGTTTGCCTCAGTATTTGCCAGAGAACTTGGACGACTCCTTAACTACAAAGTTGCTCTTTCCACACCTTATCACCTCCAGACTGACAGAGAAATGGAACAGGTAAATCAGGAAGTTGAAACCTTCCTAAGAATATTCTGTGATGGAAACCTGAATAAATGGTTCGAATTACTTCCTATCACTGAATTCTGCCATAACTCTGTGGTACACTCTACCACCCAACAAACTCCATTCACTCTCATGATGGGCTACCAACCCTGTCCCTACCCAAAAATTGGAAAAACATTTGTCCCTGCACTACAATCTCGACTCTCCTCCCTGGAATACTCCAGAGGAGAAGCCCTAGAGGCACATGAAAAAGCAAGAAGACTTATGAGGGAATGAATCATCTCTAGATTCAAACCATGGAAAGTCAGAGATAAAGTATGGGTAGAAGGCCGAAATCTTGCCCTCCATCTCCCATCACAAAAACTGTCACCCAAGCGACACAGACCCTTCAAAATCACATAGGTCTTATCCCCCATCACTTACTGACTAAAAATCCCTTCCACTTGGACAATTCGGGATATATTCCATGCTTCTAATCTCTCCACCTACACTGAAACAGCCGAACACAGCCCTAACCACTCCTTACCTCCTCTGATCACCATCAAGGGACAGGAACAATATGAAATCTATTCCCTTCTCACACACAAAGGCCCTGAAACTAAATGGAAATTCCTTGTATGGTGGGAAGGTTACTCTAGGACAGATTCAACATAGGAACCAGAAGCAAACATCACTGAGGATGCCCCTGAAATACTTCCCAAATATAAGGAGAAATTCCCGGAAGTCTTTGTCTCCCTCACCCTCACTAAAAACCCCCACTCTCATTGTAAAAAGTCTCCCCCAAATCATGCAGTCCTCTACTGAGCCCACCTCCAATCTGTTCATCAACAATGTCCCCAACATCCCAGTTACCACCACTCAACTCCCTCAATATGTCTGGCGTATACTCATTGCCTCCCTGTTAGATGACCTGGTCATCTCTTTGGGAATGGAATGTACCAATGAGTTCACCAGGAATACCCCCCTTATCCTAGCAACTCGCGCTTATTATTCTTATGCCTCTGTCTGTATTCTCCATTCCAGAATTGAGCCCTCTCACACCAGGGATTCTCAATTTATAACCATAGACCACACCCTAGTACATCACTGCACCTCTGTCCTTGACCTCCTCGAACACCTGGGAATGTTGGACATCATCAACCTTCTACCATTCTCAACCATCGGGCATGTACTTTGCCCTATTCTACTCTCTCTCTCGATGGACGACCAAAGCTATTATTTTCACAATACCCTCCACCACATTGAACCTCCAGGGAACTATCTCCCCCAGTAATTCCCTAGCCTCTTCCTATTCCCCCCAGGCGCTCCTCAACCTCACCTCCATCCATTACTTCGAACTCACCTACCACTACAATGTCGGCACCCTCCTCCCAAATCCCAAAGCAATCTTCTTGCCGAAAGACCACTATAGTAGGACCCTATGGTCTACCCTCATCGGCAATAGGGAAGAACTGACCAAAGACAGATGACACACCTATAGAGGCCGCCACTCTACCCCCACCCACTCTAGCTCCAACCTTGTCCAACATATCTACCCCTCCAGACAAGTAAGAGGCCTACTTCACTCAGGTCCTGAAAGGAACTGTCTTCCAATGCGTCATCAGAGTCACCATCCATAGGCCAGAACAACCACCACCCTCATCCACATCTCACTGACCCTCTCATTGCTTTGAATGTGGAAGCACAGACCACTGGAAGCGTGACTGCCCCCAGTACATTTGTCTCCACTGTTCTATGGCTGCTCTAGGACATTGGCAGCATGATTGCATCCATACCCCTTGCACCTGTTCACGTACCCCTGCCTACTCCACTTACAGCTGCCCTCCTTGGGATGATGGACTACTCAAGG
>JBBPLB010000059.1:0-28008 GCA_038089595.1 Bothia castanella
GGGAGGTGTACATCAATTGGCTCCAGAGTGGTGAGTGGATTAAAAGGTATGGCCCATGTGACTTTGAATTCAGGGGGAATCAGCTGAGATATGGGCTTGACATGTTTGTCAACCTGTTTATAGGCTCTATATAGTTCTGCCATAGAGTGCTCCATAGATTGGGTCAGTTTTCCAATAGTCTGGGGGTCTAGGCTAGAAGGTATGTGATGGAGGTGGTCATTCATGGGATGTTTAGTTTTGTGTGCTATACTGTACTACGGTTGCTAGGGGTTCTGATGGTTGTTGTTAGTGTAATCTAAATCTGATCTGTTGGGTAGGCTGTTGTTGCCTAGGGTCATGTGATGATGCTGGTAGCTATGCCTATAAGTGGTCTTACAGTCTCACAGGAATGCTGAGGCAAATAGCTAAGTAGGGTGCTGCTCTTGGTGACAGGCTTATCATTGTGGAGTTGCAGCAGGCTCTTCATAACCTCATACTGCAGGTGTTGTATCATATATCAATGTTGCTTTCATAGTAATAATAGCTCAATCAGTAGTTTAATGAGATTTCACTCAGATTGTTTGGTTGTAATCTAATGAAAGACTCAACCATGTGTTATTGTATGTATGTCTGTAGTATAGTTGTTTCCTGTCAGAATCTGCTTGTCTGGTCTGCAGGGAATAGAATAACTTGTTCTTGAATAGAGAGCAAAGATTCTAGCTGTCACTCAGAGGTTGTGTTTGCTCACAATGTCACTGTTTGTATTGTAGGTCTATTGATACATGTAACAGGGGGGGTATGTTACACTACTAGTCTGTGGTCTGTACATTCATAGCCTTGTTGTAGTAGTAGGATAGGATATAGGGGGTGGACACAAGCTGACTCCCATCGATCTAGGAGCAGCTGGGTCTAGGCGTGATGAGAGAGGGACTATGAGTAAGCAGTGACTAGAAGTGGGGGTTGGACTTGCATGGCTATAACCATGACCCACTCCTGTATAATGGTATGAGTGGGGGATTATCACCTATTGTGGGCGAAGACAATCCCTAGGTAAGTCAATGATACGGTTACAGCTAATGAAGGAGAGAAATAGAGGGATGTACCATTCCCAGTTGTCCCAGACAATGTGGGGGGGAGACATCCACTCTAAGGAATTGCTAAGGGAAGGGAATGGTTATATGCTGCAGAGGGGTGTGGTAATCATTTTGTTCTCAGTGAATGTTACTTCTTGGGTGCTGAGTGTTAAGCGAGATGATGTACATGCATGGTTACCATGTGTCTTGCCTAGTTGGACAGAGACTGATCTGTGGCGTCATTCAGGTGTAATGGTGTGAGTATATTGGTAACTAGATCTTTGATTACCAATATGGTGTGTGAATTGTGCTGTAGGTCATTGGACTTGACAGGTATCAGTGACATCTGTCAGTCCCTTCATATGTAAGTATCTCACTTCCTACTCATTATATACATATATGTGCTTGGGATACATAAGGCTTGAGAGTCAATCACTTATTTGACACTCAAGGTAGTACTAGTCCACACATATATATATCTGAGCAGAGTATAGTACATACATTATTCATACTGTCGGTAAAAGGTTAGCATAGTCACACTCATTAGTGCAAGATACAGGGGTTGTCATCATAGGTACAAAAGACATAGTATCAAGTATCAAAAAGAGGAAGGAAGGAGAGGGGAAATATGTACTTGGGTAGCGAGGGGTTGTGTCCACTCACTCGTAATGTACAACGTAAGTAACAGAAGAAGAGAAGGTAAGAGATAAGCGCATGAGGCACTGAGGTTTTTCAAAAATTTAGTCGTCATCTAGTACAACGAGAGAAAGAGGTGGTAGTCATACACATGAAGAAGAATAGTGTCAGTAGGTTAGTATGTACATAAGTGTGTGATTAAGTTGATGACTTGAGGACCATGAGTAATAACAGCATGCATGGCAGAAATAGTGCTTTCTTGGCAATAAGATTACCATACTTCCAGAAAAATGATTCTTGCTTGAGACAGAGGTGCTTGGCGTTGTGATAGGTGGGGTGCCAGTTATGAATGACAGGTGTTGTAAGTGATGTCAGATCTTCTAAATGATTGCCTATCAGCAACTCCATGATGAGGTCTTCATTTGGGAGAGGGATCTGTAGGATGTCATCAATTAGATTAGCAAGGCGTGGTTCACCATGGTAGCAGAGTAGTCCATTGGCACTTTATAGGAAACCAGTCTCCTTGGGTGTGAGGAGCAGGTTAGCAGATGGGATGTAGTGTTGGAAGAAGTTACTGTGATGTACATACACAGAGATGGTGGTTGTCTCATCTAGAGCAAACACAAGAAGCTTGTTAGAGCTACACTTGCTAGTGAGAGAGGGTGGGAGCACAGCATGCACAGTGTGCAGCATGCTTCACACATTGTAGTAGAGTTGGTGAAGGTCTGGGAGTTGCCAGCAATAGTTGCTGGCTACACAATAGACAGGCAGCTTGTAAGTAGGAAGTCGTCCGAAGTATATGTTGGGCAGATGACATGTAAACTTGTCGCTCTGTATGATGCCATCTCCATTGTAGAGGATTTGCTAGAAAGCGAGCAGGTCACGGTGGAGACATGTGGTGACAAAGAGGGTGGTGTCAAGGTACAGTCCACAGAAGTGTTCATCAAAGGGTGGCAGGACATAGTCGAGCTGGTATTCAAGTGGGGAGGGTAGTCTCATTGTAAGGTTACAAATAACATATGAGATGTTGGTGCCATCAAAGTATCCTTTATCGGTAAGGAAGGGAACAGACTGGAAATGGGACACCAAGTTGCTGTACACCTTGCTGAGGTTAAGTCCATACACATATCCTAAGTTATAGAGCTTCTTTTGGGTGATTGAACGCTTGAATGGTTCTGAGTTGATGGTGCTGGTGGATACTCAGAGTCAGATGAGCAACAGTCTAAGTAACTGGACTTGCTGTCTGTATCTTCATCATCATTGTCCTCCTCATTGTCCCCTGGTTGACCTTCAGTGGTTGTGAGTTCAGAGGGGAATGAGAGGGGTATGTACAAGTTCAATGCACCTGGCACAATTGTTGTGCTTGTAGAGCACACTTCACACTGCAGAGGTTCTCTGAAAGAGGTAGGAGGCAGTATAGAAAGAGAGTAGTTGGCCTCTAGGAGGAGGCAAGTCAAGCTGGCATTCACCCATGGTGGGTGAATGAGCTTGGTATCTTCATCTTTGTGCTTGATGTGAATCACCTCTCTATGGAGAGTGGTCTGCTGTTGGAGTTCTCCAAGACTGCTCAAGGACAGTTCAACATTGGAGAGCAGAGATGACAGTGGAAGTAAGGGAAGAGGAGAGTTGGTTGAGGGGTAGAGTAGTTCCTCAAGATGTGAGTATTAGAGCAGTAGGAAGGCCTGCTTGACCTGGGTGTAGAAATATACCATAAACAGCAATAGCAATCAGATCTTGTGTCCATCATCTGGTAATGGTACCATCGGCAATGTTAGCTGAGGCTTCTCATCCTTGCAGTTTACAAGTGGCAAGAAAGCATGAATAATATGAGCTGTGTGGCACTTGGGCTCGATATGCTTGACTAAGTGGAGGAACATTGCATACTGAGCTGAATTAAGTGCTATCAGATCAGTGCTGTAGTTGCCACTGGCAGTATGGATGAGTAATCTGATAGAATCTAAGCAAGCATTATCATATAATGGCATGCTCATGCCATATTAGATAAGCATGGGATCAGGTTGGACCAATTAGAAGTAGGCATCTTCTAATGTGTTCTTTGTGTCTGCCATGGCATTCCTCACTTTTTTCTATACCATTTCACACACTATATAACTTGTTGCAATTAAATTGCTTCTTATTTTGTCCATGTTCACAGTTGTAGTGCAATGTTGGGCTAAACCCAATATAGTTATTGTACAGCACGGAGTTTGAACCAAAGTTCCCAGATATATTGTTCCTGTGGTGGTGCATTCTGAGCTGACTAAGCCACTTATGGATTGTTGTTTGAAGTCTGAGTCAGTTGGTAAGACTAATATTTCCATTTCTGTCTTTCCCTTATTTACGTGACCAAAGTGTAGATATATGCCATCAAAGCACTCATCTATGGAGACAAGGTTTTGCTATTGCTATGGTTGTCCTAGTAGTATATTGGCTAGACAGTTAGTAGATACTCAGCAGTTTCCTGTAGTCTTTAGTCCTCTGATTATAAAGTCGACCTTCAGCACTAATCCCTTGAGTAGACTAGTGCCTCTGCTTGCATCATGCAAGGTCATATGAGCATTTATGTCCATTGGGAGTCATAGTTGTTCCCATATATCCTGATGTAGTACATTTAGCTTACTCCCAGAATCCAATATTGCCATTACAATGTCATTTCCAATTGCTACTGGAACTCTAAGAAGAGATCCATGGTCTCAGGACATGGAGATATGATGTGACATCATTTGAGGCATGTTTCAGACTCAGAGTTGGTTAGCTAATGCCATGCTCAATTCCTGTGATGTGCTGAGGATTTCCCTGGCTGTCAGGCTTATTGGTGTGCTCAGCAGCTTACTCAGCACATCCCTGGGATTTGTCAGCATGACTAGTTCCATCTGGCATGTACCTTGAAGCTGTGGCTTTGGTGGCTCATACTGAGTTTGAATCTCAGGTTGGCTAACAGCTTTTAGGTTTTGTCTGTCAGCCATTCCTTCAGTCATATTCCCCTTTTCATTATCTCACTGTCCTCTCAGGCATGAGTCTTGCATTTTGATGTCTCTATCATAGCCCACTCAGGGGCATTCCTGGTGCTACAGAGGTGCCATTCTGGGTTGTTGTACAGTCCCAGCATTCATTTGGGGCTTCTCTATGGTAAGTCCATCTGTTCTTTTCATCTCATACTGACCATTTCTTCTCCAGGTATTCTCATTTCCTGGCGTACCATTGCACTACACACATACATATCAGCTGCTGTGCCAATCTTAGTAAGTCCTCTTAGTCATTTACTTTATTCTGTGGGGGTACTGATCTTGCACAATCACCTGTAGGTCTGGCTTGCACATTCTCAGGTTACTTAGCACAATCTTGGTGTTCTGACAGCACTGGTGTTGCACTACCAGGCATTTATTCATTTCTAGTACATTGTTCATTGATTACAACTTCATTCTGATGTTTAACAGCTGGCCACACTTCATAGGGCTTAGCACACAGGATATATATGCCATCCATGACTTGCCACCTCATAGTGGTAGTCTGTTTGGGCATGCATTTGGCAGTGTAGGCTGTTCCACACTCAGGATAGGCTTCCTCATAGTTGGAGTATGCTTCTTGTGGTGTGTATGTCTCATCATCTTCATCATCATTGTTCTCAGGCTCATCTTCTCAGTTGCTCATGGCAGATACAGCATATATGGTAGATCCGTGATGGAATTCTGCCAGGTTTACCATTACCAGGTGAGATGTATCTGTCCATGAACTTTATTCTTGAGCTTCTCAGATCCAATAATAGGTGTCTAGGAGTGTCTCCCCTGCCTCTCTTCTCAGGGGGGCATTAGGTAAGCTTACTCTCTCTCTTCCATCATACACCAGCTGATTTCTTTTGACTAGATCTTTAATGGCAACACAGTTCCTGACTGTATGGTGATGGCTATCACACCCAAAGCAAGTAAAGAATGGGGTAGAGGATGGTAAGGGGCCTTGTCTTGGGGTAGGTACATTGTTTCTTGGGGTAGGATCCCTTGGTAGGATAGTTCTATTGCTAGTAATGTTAGTAGCATTGTGGTTTCCAAAGCTTACCCTGTTCTTTTGGGCTTCAGACTTAAAGGGTTTCTCAAATACCCTGGTTACTATAGGATTAACCACTAGTGCTTTGAAATATGTACTATATGCCATAGCATATTTTGGGTCAGTAATTTCTAGCTTGCTCATCTCTTCTACAAGTGAGTCAATGTCAGTTTGAGGCTTCTTAGAGACAGTAGATGTTGTCTTGTATCCACTGGGCTTGTCCCTAGGTGGAGTCTTTCTTGACTTGGGCTTGATATCATAATCAGAATCATCACCAGAAAAATCTTCAGAGTCATTCTCAGAGAAGACACTATCAGATTCTAAGCTGCTAGGCTCATGGTGATGTTGAGTGCTGATTTGCTTGCAATCAAACTAGTAGCGGTGTGGTAACTGATTTACTACAGTACTAATTTTAGTTGCTGTGAATGGCTTGGACATGTTCTTGTTGAGACTTCTAGCAAGTAGATGTGTTTTAACCTTGGTTCGCATGTCTTCTGGGATTCCTAGCCAGAAGTAGGTATTGTAGTCATCATCATGGATGACTTTCTTGATTCTTAGCTATTGTGCTATGACTGTGAATTTCCTAACATAGGTCTTCCAATCAGATAGGGACTTGAGGGACTTTTGTGCAGCCTTGCACACTAGTCAATCCAAGTCTCTTAGGCGATAGTGACATTCATCTTGTTCTGCATCATATAGGGTGAGTATCTGCTTCTTCAGACCAGCCCAATCATTAGTCTTGTACTCATCAAAAGACTCAACTAGACAGATGACTGAGGAACTACAATAGTTAGTGATACCTTCACACTTGTTTTAGTCAGCAGTGATCTGGCAGTGATGGAGGGTTCGCTCATATTAGTGAAGGAAGTCCTTGACTTTAGAGTAGTGACCCTTGAACTGTTCAGGGGCATCTCTACTTCATTTGCTAGGTAGCATCTGGGGTCCAGTGTTTCCTGAGACTATGGTTGTAGTAGTAAATGTTAGATTTGTTGCTCTTCAGTGTTCAAGTATAAGCTAAGCTTGTATAGGGGAGCTGAATTAGTATTTAGAACACCCCCTCATGGTGGGCTCCAGTTGTCTTCTTTCAGACAAGATGACTAAGAACTAATGAGAAAAGTTCCCCAGACAACGTGTCTTGTCTCCACAGGATAGAACACTATAAGCAAGAGAAGGTATGTATTCACCTTGACAAAACAGTAGCCTTGGGCTAACAAGTTGGTGGTAGACTTAGTGTACCAGTGCTGTGGTGTGTTCACCAATCCACACTATTGTGAACAGATTGGAGTTCTGAATCAATCCAGCTAAAGGTGTCTGGTCAGCAAGGTTGTGGTAGTGTAACATGCATCTTGGGTACTCTGATCAACAAGTGATAGCTTGCCTAGAGTGATGGTGAGTTTGTTATTCAAGTGGTGAAAATGACTAATGAAAATGAAAAGTGATAAAGCAGGTCTCTAGCCACTTTGTTCAGAAGGTTGTCTCAATACAATCTGATAGTGTACACTAGGAGCTGGCAAATCAAGTGAGAGAAAGCTAAGACTATCTATCTCTTCAGGCAGGTAGTCTAGTGGAAGTGTAGTAATGAACTAGTAGAGGTCTAATGGGAACCAAGAGCCTTTGTTGCCCTAGTAGGGTTTTCTCTCTAAGGGTTGTCCTAGGTACTTGACCTAATGTAGGTACAAATCCTATACTCCTAATAGTACCTGTAGTAATCCTAAGTAGTTTAATTCTGCCTCATGGAGACTTATGAATTCTAGCTACTTATACTATTACTATTGGGTGATCTAATACTTCTTGTACTAGTATCACTAATAGCCTAAATGACCAATAACTGTATTGATCAAGTAACCTGGTAATATTAGGTAAAGTCTCTAATATTATTCCAGATGCCCCTCTAGAGATCAAATTGTGCTCCTTATATATATACATGTAGTGGCTATACTAGGGCTATGCTAGGCTTACTAAGCTTACAAGGCAGCTCACTAATGCTTACTAAGGCTTACTAAGCTTTGTGGTGCTGACAAAGCCAAAAGCTCAGCCACAGAACCACTATGGGACCTAAGGAGAGAAATATTCCCACAGTCTAATAGAGGATTGTAAAGAAAAATGCATATCTCAATAACAAGTAAGTAGAAAAATCTGAAAAATTCTGGGTTGATAGGTCATACTAAGGGTCATCTGACCCTAAGGTATCAAGAGATTTCACTCACATCTAGTGGGTGAAAATATTCCACTCGGATGTCTACTAGTCTGACTGTGCATGAAACTGGTTACATGCAGGTCAGTGTTCAACAAATTGATCTTCAAGCAATACTTAGCTCATGCAACATCCATCCAGATCTGATCTTGATCAGAGAATGATGTGACATCCTTGACAGTATTGTTATTTCTTTTGTGGCAGTTGATGACTGTAGACAACTTTCCAGTTTTTTCAGAATACAGTGTATAGGTGCAGCCTGTGGGATGCTCTTCAATACCCACCAACTAGCATCTGTGTATTGCTGGATTTTGTCCAAGAGTTGCTGTTTCAGCACATCAGGACAGTAGGGTAGGTAGTATGCATATGATTTACACTTATTGATCAGAGAAATATGATGATTTACCTCCCTTAATAGAGGAAGTTTTGGGACTACTCCTCCCAATCAATATTTATATCAAGTGAACCAGTGCTCTCTTAATTGAGGTATGTCCTGATTTTGCAATGGTTTGCATGGTTTTATAGCTGTGAATCTTAGAACTCTTGCTCCAAGTATATCCAGGCATCCAGCATCTGGTTTTTTTGCTACTCTCTTCCCCCCAAAAGAGCCCTGTATGGGTGTGATGCACCCAGCAGGGCACTCTAGTCAATTAGAGTGGGAGGCCAGGCACTGTTGAGATCACACTCAGTTCATAGATATGAGCATATCAATGCTATTAGTGTCAAGCTCAGCATTATGGCTGTCCTTCAGTATGAGACAGTTCCTCACAAAGTCTAGGATTGCATCCTGCTCATGTAGGAATGATATATCTAGTATACAGTCATAGTGATCAATGTTCACAATGTCAACATAGACCTTGATGGACAATCCATCAATTATGACTGTAGTATGTATGCTATGTGTTATTTTTGACTGGCTACCTATACAGCCTAATTGTAGCATCATCTGCTGCTAGAGGCTGAATGTCTCCATCTTCAATAACATAGTGAAAGCTGGGCTTACAAAGTTCCTAGTACTTCTAGTGTCTATCATGGTGAATGCTATACAACCATTCAGTTGAATATACAATGTAGTACAGTTCCTCAGTGACGAGGAGACTTGTAGGTGCTGTTCTGTGTCTCTCTGCTGATTCTTTGTGCACATAGCATACCTGAAGGTATGCTCCATGTCTGGATTAGACTGGTCAGTTACCCTTGCCAGCTACATAGCTGCAAAGGCCACTAATGGTTTGTCCATCATTCCCTGCCAAGAGACCATTACTAGTCCATGCAATGTCAGTCCTCATACATCGTCATGATATATGAGCATTTTGTACAGCTCTAGGTGGAGCTTGGTACCATCAAAATGATGGAATGCATCAATACAATATTGTATCTCCATCAAGGTTCCATCCTGTCTCAGGAGGCCACTTGTGTAGATTACAGCATCCTCAATGATTTCTCTCAACACACTCTAGTACCTGGTGATGTGTCCTATAAGTGTATATAGAGCACTTTCCATGCACTGGTGGTTAGCAGGACTATCCTGTGGTTGTGTAAAGTTTCTCTCCTGCTAACCCTTGTTGTAGTAGTGGCATGCCAGTTGGGATGGGTATCTTAATACCATTTCAATATTGGCAGATTGATCCAGGACATGCCTGGTGATGTGTACTGTTCATGTATTGCATTCTGAGCAGGAGTTGCCCTTGTGCACTATGCTATATAGGTGTGACCAGCACCATTGAGGAGATCTGGGAGGTTCTTCCTCATCTGGCTCTGAACCCTCAATTGGTTTATTTGCTACTGTATCCTCAAGGCATTGCTCCTTATCCAGTTTGGGGATTATGATTGGGTTTTCCCAAGCTTGGAGGTGATTGGTATCAGTCCCTTCATCAAGGTATGGCTGTATGTTTACCATACTATCCTTGTCAACCTAGAGGGTGCCCTCTGAACTAGTGACTTTAACAGTATTAGCACTGACCTGGATTTGTCCAGCGAGTGATTCAAGCTCTATAAGCTTTTGAGCTGTCTTGTCAAGGTATTGAACAAGCTGTTCCATTCTGATGTCTGTGTACACCCTTGCCTCCTCCAAGACAATCTGCACTGCTTGGCAATACTCCTCAGTCACTCTGAGATGCTCAGTCATTAGCTGAATCATAGTTGGCAAATGTGCTCATTCTGTGCCCTTAATGTAAGTGAGATATGTTCATCTTTCTAGATTGATCCCTTATCAGTACTCAGCAAGAGCTTGTCTAGTCAGCTCATCAAGAGCATGGTTGAGCAACATGACTGTTGTTACAATCTTTTTCTTTTCTTAGCCCCTCTTTTCTTTATTACTATAAACAGACTGAGTTATTCCCATGGGCACGCACTTACAATAGTGTGTGCTATTTCAAACTTTGATCATCTCCTCGGACCCTTCACTACCTAATCTATATCTTTCCATAACCTTATCATATTTTCCTAGTGGTGGCATTTCTTATCTTTGGTCTTATACTTTTCTCTCATCGTTTCCACCTTCTTTGCAGACCTTATCTCCTTGCATCATCCCTATTTCCTGATGGTGCTTGTAGTTCCCACTCCCACATAGCCACTTTCATGGACTATAGGTAGGCCAGCTCCCCTCCTGTAAACTCCAAGCTAGTTCTATGCAATACCAGCTAGATTCTAGTCTCTCTCTGATCCTTATGTGGGAACCCTGCCCCACTAAGTCTTCCTCCTTCATCACTGTCTTAAACGACTGGAAATAGTGTCCCAGCATTGTGACTTCATAGGAGTAGCCAGCCAAAGGCACTTAGTCAGTTGACCTACTGTTGAGTGGTCACTATAGGCTAGGGTCTATGCTTTAGTGTAACAAAAGAACTAGCTTCCTTATCACTTTTTCCATTGTAAAGAAAAGCTGCCCATCATTTCAGAAAGAAGGAATCCCAGAAGGATTGCAGGATCCTCCTTTTCTGCCAATCTAGCATTAACCCACCAACACTGCCCATTGAGAGTACCATCAGTCTCAGAAGAAGAGGAAGAAGAACCTTGTTACAGAGAAGAACCACCCCCAGAAGGATTTACCAGAAAAGCTATCTGGGGTCTCCAGAACCAGATCACTGGTTATGAACTAGTTCCTGTAGCTGAGTCATCACTTGGAACAACAGTAGAACTCATACCCATTGACCCTCCAGAACCAGAACCACCTACACCCCCTCATTGTCCCCATAGCTCTCTTTTCCCAATAGACTTGGAAGAGGAATCTGAATCAGAAGAAGAAGAAGATATGTCCAAAAAACTTGTTGAACTAAGGGCAGGTCTCTCTGAAGACTTCTCCAGAAATCTCAAAGATGCCTCCAGATGGATTCTTTCCATGAGAGCATACTTTCTTATGAATGGAAAGCTCTATTCCGAATCTGCACAGATCCTCACTGTGATAAACAAGACGAGCAAAGGACAAGGAAAGGATTTCTCTGAGGGATGATATCTTAAAATCACAGAGATGAGTCACTTGGGTAAAGAAGAAACAGCCAAAGAACTTACTTGGGAGAAGTTCGAAAAAGCCTTTGGAGATGTGTTTACCCCTTATGATCCTAGCGCAAAAGCATGAGCTGATCTCTCCACTCTGAAACAAAGAAAAACCCAACATGATGATGGATTTGAAAAATGCATTTCTCAGTTCCAACTCCTTGCCACTCACTCCCAGATCAAGGATGATAGAGCCCTCATTGAATGGCTTATCAATGGAATGGATAGATGAATTGTTGTCAAGGTCCTATCTTACGAAAAGGAACCAACTATCCTGAAAGAGTAGATTGAGAAGTCCAACCTCTTCCACAATCACATCAAATGAGTCGATGCTCTCTTTCAAGGAAAAAAGTATTTCCCCAATCATTCCTCCCACTCCAAATCCACCCAAGACCCCAATGCCATGGATGTGGATCACATTCATCTTTCTCCCACTGATAAAGCAGAATACATGAAAAAGGGAAAGTGTTTCATATGTGGAAAATCAGGACACATGGCCAGAGATCACAAAAAAGAAGGATCAACCTCCTTTCCACCACCTAGATTGCCTAGAAACCCACAAAGAGTCAGGGTTATCTCTACTGAATCAAAACCCTCAGAACCCAAAGACCCAATGAAGGAGTACCTGAACATACTCGCTCAATGAAATGTTCCAAAAGAAGATATCCTCAAAGTTCTCCAAACCTGTTTTGAAGAAGAAGAAGAGGATGAGGATCAGACTGTAGTAGTTGTCTCTATCAAGGATTTTTAAAAAGGAAAGAAGACTCAATGTCATCTTCCCCCCAATTTCTTGCTTCTGTATTTATGACAAACTCTCATGTGCAATCTATTCACATCCCTGTCCTCATTACTACTCATGCAAAAGTTGTCGAAACAAAAGCTCTGATTGATAGCGGAGCAACTGGGTGTTTTATCAATTGAACCCTTGTTCAAAGTCATCAAATCCCCATCAAGTCACTTGAAAAACCAATAAACGCACAAAATGCTGATCGAACCAGTAACCAAGCAGGAAAAATATCCTCTTTCATCCCAATCACCATTACCATGAAAGGACGAAGCAAGAAACTGAAAGCATACATTATCTCTCTAGGAAAAGAGGATCTTATCCTTGGCCTCTCTTGGCTTAGGACAGTGAACCCTTCTATAAATTGGACAACCGGTCAGATATCTTTACCTAAAACCCCTTCTCTTGCTTCAGATCAAAGTCCTCAAAGATACCTATTGAGGTCTTTTGAACTCAATCCAGATCTCTGGAGCAAGCAAAGCTATATCAGATACCTTTGATCCTTAACTATAAAGAAAATCACCATCTCAACTGAAGTAGCCCAGAAATCAGAAAAAGGGAAGATTGAACTTCCAAATGAGTTCTCTGACTTCTCTGACGTCTTCTCTGAAGAAAAACCTAAAGAACTCCCACCACATAAATCCTTTGATCACACCATTGAGCTAAAATCGGACTTCATTCCAAAAGTTGAAAAAACCTACCCCCTGAATCCAAAAGAAACAGAAGCCTGCAAAACCTTCATTGACAAACATCTTCATACTGGTAAAATAGTCCCATTCAAATCTCTCCAAGCAGCCCCCTTCTTTTTCATACCAAAGAAAGATGGATCCCTTCACTCATGTCAAGATTATCAATATGTTAATGAAGCAACTATCAAAAATGCTTATCCTCTTCCCCTAATTTCTGACCTCATTGACAAACTGAAGAAAGCCAGGTACTTCACCAAGTTTGACGTCCAGTGAGGATACAATAACATCTGCATCAAACCAGAAGACCAGTTTTTATCACCCCTTTTGGACTTTATAAACCAACAGTCATGTTCTTTGGACAGTGCAATTCCCCCTCCACATTCCAGGCATATATGAATGATGCCTTCAAAGACCTTATCACCGAAGGGTGGCTCATCATTTATATAGATAATGTCTTAATCTACTCTGAAGACTACGAGGAACACCAGGAATGAACCAAAAGGGTATTGTAGCAGTTTAGAGAAGAGAAGTTGCACCTTAAACTCTCTAAATGCCTGTTCAATGCATCTGAAGTTGAATACCTAGGAATGATCATTAGACCTAGCAAGATTGCTATGGCCCTAGTCAAATTAAAAGCAATCACTGAATGGAAACCCCCCTCCTCAGTCAAAGGGGTTTGCTCATTTCTAGGTTTCTACAACTTCTATCAGAGATTTATTCTCTCCTTCTCCAATATTGCTCAGCCTCTATTAGACCTCACCAAGAAAACCTCAACATGGAACTGGTCATCACCTCACCAGAATTCCTTCAAAATTCTTTGAAACTCCTTCCTCTCTGCACCAATACTATAGATGCCAGACACTTCTAGTCCATTCTTTGTCATGACTGACACCCCTCTTCTCACCTCAGGGGGAGTCCTAATGCAAAAAGACGCTGTAGGAGTACTTCACCCATGTGCATACCTCTCTCAGACCTTTGGATCTACTGAATGAAACTACGAAATCTAAGATAAAGAACTCCTTGCAGTTATCTGAGCATTGCATGCCTGGTGGCAATACCTCTCTAGAACAGGACACCCAGTAACAATACTCACTGATCACAAGAACCTAACCTATTTCCAAGAACCTCGAAAGTTGTCTAGACACCAGGCCAGGTGGTTTCTCTTTCTACAAGACTTCAACCTGCAGTTCAAGCACTTACCAGGATCCCAAATGGGACCAGCTGATGCTCTAAGTCGAATCCCAGATGTCAACACCAGCAACAATAATGTCTCAACTCTTCTACCCAACCAACTCTTCATCAATTTAATCGATGCCGCATTGGTGGACAAAATCACATTGTCAACCCCTGATGACCCCCTTGTAAAAAGAGCACTAGATGCTCTTGCTTCCAACTCCTCTCTTTTCTCCAGGGCCTACAAAAAGAACTGAGCATACCTTGACAGCTGTCTCTACTTCAAAGGACCCCTATATGTGCCAGAACCTGCTCAAAAGGACCTGATTTCATATCCTCATGATTCCCCTTCTACCAGACATGGGGGACATTTTAGAACCATCAATTGACTCCAACAGGACTACTGGTGGCCTGGACTGACCACTCAAGTCAAAAACTACAATAAGGGATGTGCTACTTGCCAGGCTAACAAGCCCAATACTCACCCAGTCCTGTCCCCCCTCTATCCAATTCAATCACAATGCATTCGTCCTTTCCAGCAAGTCTCTGTTGACTTGGTCACTGACTTGCCTCTCTCCAAGGGCTTTGACTCTCTTATGGTCATGGTCAACCATGGCCTTACTAAGGGGGTAATTCTCCTCCCTTGCTTAAAAACCATCAATGTAAAAGGAGTTGCCCAACTTTTCCATGATCATGTATTTAAACGCTTCAGACTACATGATAAGTGTATCTCCAACAAAGGACCCCGGTTTGCCTCCATATTTGCCAGAGAACTAGGATGACTCCTTGACTACAAAGTTGCCCTTTCCATGCCTTATCACCCCCAGACTGACAGAAAAACAGAATGGGTAAATCAGGAAGTTGAAACCTTCTTAAGAATATTCTGTGATGGAAACCCAAATGAATGGTCCAAACTACTCCCTATCACCGAGTTCTGCCATATCTCCGTGGTACACTCTACCACCCAACAAACTCCGTTTGCTCTCATGATAGGCTACCAACCCCACCCTTACCCAAAAATTGACAAAACATTTGTTCCTGCATTACAGTCTTGACTCTCCTCCCTAGAACATTCCAGAGGAGAGGCCTTGGAAGCACATGAAAAAGCAAGAAGACTCATGAGGGAATGAATCACCTCCAAATTCAAACCACAGAAAGTTGGAGATAAGGTATGGATAGAAGGTTGAAATCTTGCCCTCCACCTCTCATCATGAAGACTGTAACCTAAGTGATATAGACCCTTCAAAATCACATAGGTCTTATCTCCCATCACTTACTGACTAAAGATCCCATCTATTTAGACAATTTGAGATATATTCCATGCTTCTAACCTCTCTACCTACACTGAAACAGTCAAACACAGCCCTAACTACTCTCTACCTCCCCCAATCACCATCAAGAGACAGGAACAATATGAAATCCATTCTCTTCTCTCACACAAAGGCCCTGAAACTAAATGGAAATTCCTTGTCTGGTGGGAAGGTTATTCTAGTGTAGACTCAACATGGGAACCGGAAGCCAACATTGCTGAAGATGCCCCTGAAATACTCACCAAATATAAAGAGAAGTTCCCAGAGGTTTTCGCCTCCCTCACCCCCACCAAAAACCCTCACTCTTGTCATAAAAAGTCTTCCCCAAAACATGCAGTCCCCTACTGAGCCTACCTCCTGGATCTCCTCGAACATCTAGAAATGTTGGACATGATCAATCTTCAACTGTTTTCAACCATCGGACATGTACTCTGTCCTATCCTACTTTCCCTCTCAATGGATGACCGAAGTTATTATCTTCACAATGCCCTCCATCACATAGAACCTCCTTCCAGAGAACCATCCCCCCCAGCAGTTCCTCAGGCTCTTCCTATTCCCCCCAGATGCTCCTCAACCTCTCCTCCATCCATTACTTTGAGGTTGCCTACCAATACAACATTGGCACCCTCTTCCCAAACTCTGAAATGATCTTCTCACTGGAAGACCACTATATCAGGACCCTATGGTCTACCCTCATCAGCAATAGAGAGGAAACAATGGGAAATAGACAATGTATCTACAGAGGCTGCCACTCCTGCCCTATCTACCCTGGCTCCAACCCCATCCAACAAGTCCACCCCCCCAGATGAACAAGAGGCATACTTTACTCAGGTCCTAGGGGGAACCATCTTCCAATACATCATCGGAGTCACCATCCATAGGCCAGAGCAACCGCCACTCTCATCCACATCCCATCGAACCTCTCATTGCTTTGAATGTGGGAGTACTGATCACTAGAAGCGTGACTGTCCCCAGTACATCTGTTCCCATTGCTCTATTGCCACTCCAGGACATTGGCAACATGACTATATCCATATCTCTTGTACCTGTTCCATATCTCTTGTACCTGTTCACGCACCCCTACCCACTCCAGTTGTGGCTGCCCCTCTTGGGATGACAGACTTTTTAAGGATGAGTTTTTTGTTGACAATGAAGTGGAAGGAAACATGACTGGGTCCCCTTACGGAGGGTACAGAGAATTGTAAGTCAAGTGAGATTCACTTGAAGCTACTATCAGGGTAATGTTATGATCTTTTTCTTTTCTTAGCCCCTCTTTTCTTTATTACTATAAACAGACTAAGCTATTCCCATGGGCATGCACTTACAATAGCATGTGCTATTTCAAACTTTGATCATCTCCTTGGACCCTTCACTACCTAATCTATATCTTTCCATAGCCTTATCATATTTTCCCAGCAGTGGCATTTCTTATCTTTGGTTTTATACTTTTCTCTCATCGTTTCCACCTTCTTTGCAGACCTTATCTCCTCACATCATCCCTATTTCCTGATGGTACTTGTAGTTCCCACTCCCACATAGCCACTTTCATAGACTATAAGTAGGCCAGCTCTCCTCCTGTAAACTCCAGACTAGTTCTATGCAATACCAGCTAGATTCTAGTCTCTCCTTGATCCTTATGTGGGAACCCTGCCCCACTAAGTCTTCCTCCTTCGTCACTGTCTTAAACAACTGGGAATAGTGCCCCAGCATTGTGACTTCATAGGAGTAGCCAGCCAAAGGCACTCAATCAGTCAACCTACTGTTAAGTGGTCACTATAAGCTAGAGTCTATGTTTTAGCATAACAGCTGTGCTCCACATCCCTTGATTGACATGATGAATGTGCAGCTCACACTCATTACATGACACCATAGTATGGATGCCATCTCCAGTTCCTTGAGATTAATCCTTTGTTGTCTGGAGCCTTGTATTCATTGTTTCCTAGATCATTGTCTCTAGTTATTCTTTCAGCAATGTTTAGGTCACCTTCATTTCTGTCTTCAATGAGGCCAGACATTTCAGCATGTTTGACAATACATGCCATTGAATAGCAATGAATGACATGTTTGTCATCTAAGCACTCACTCTCTTCACATATAGTACTGAAATAAGCAATGGGCTCATCATTGTCATCAACATCCAACACTTTCTTGAAGTTGTTGAATATATTGTCCTCCTAGACATCCTGGATATCTGAGGTCTCTTCCTTGTTTTCATTCTCATCAAAGGTATTTCCTTCAGTGATCTCTCTGATTGTTTCTTTACCAGGCTCTGTCTGCTGGGCTGCCACTTGTTCATCCTATCTGTCTTATACTTCAACTGTGAACAGTCATCTTTTGGATGGGCCTGGACCTGGTCTAGATTTTGATAGGTTAGGGCATTGAGGTACCATGTGACCCTCCTTATTGCACTTGTAGCAGGTGATCCCAGCCAGGAATTTCCTGGTGTTTTGTTCCTTAGTGCCCTCTTTTCGCTGTGATACAGAACTTTGCCACCACTTGCTCTGTCAAACTGAGGTGTATCACCTTGTCAGTGATATAAGGTGTTACCTTTCTTAAAGAGGTGTCACTTGTCCTTGTGATCATGAGGCTTGTCCTCATTTGTCTCCTTGTTTGTTTACAAGCTGGGTCCCTTAAGAGGAGTCTTCTCTCTTAATCCTTGACCGGTTCTGAAGTAAATGCATGGCAATGACCTTCTGAACTGTCTCTATGTGATGCACTTTCTTGAGGATTTCCTCAATTGTCAAGTGGTTGGCAGATATTTCCCATGCCTCAAATACCAATTTGATGATTGTATGGGGTAATCCACAGAGGAATTTCCTCCTGAACAAGTAATTGTCTAGAGGTTGTACCATTTGTCACACTCAACATTTTAGATCATTGTAGAATGTGAGTACCCCCTTTGTAGGGTCATACTGAGTTCTATCAAACTGATCAGCTGTGTTCTGTGTAGATGCTTTATAAATGAAGCATTTGAACAGTTCGCTGATGAGGAACTCAAAGTCCTAGTGAGGCACTTGCCTATTGGACAATTTGACCTCTTGGTCATACCACTGGATGGCCATATCTACTAGATACAGTCTAGTCTATAATATATGATCTTCATCATAGTCTGGTTCCACTATTTTAAACATGTGATAGTACTTTAGTAACTGACTGAGCCAGTCATCGAACTTCTCCAAGTTATCCTGGCTGCCATATTTACTTGGCTTCAGTGGATTCATTGTCTTTACTTCCAGTTCTACTTGGCTCAATGGTTCTCTAACCATTTTGTAAATCCAACGAGTATATTGCTCTTACATCACATCTATGTATCAGATGTTTCCAAGGGTATATCCCCTGAGGTATTGGCAGTTGGCTTGCTCATACTTTCAAGCACTCAGCTGGTGCTGTTTCGATTCCTAATCACTATCAGGTTGTTTGGTCATTTGCTCGTCATCCAAGCTTCCACCTCTAGGGGGTCCTGGTGGCAGTAGACCTCTTGGAGGTTGATTTCCACCTACTGGGATGTAGTCCCTTGTGCTGTCTGTTATCATGCAGTTGTGACGGTTCCCATGCAAGGGTTGGAACTGGTCATCTAGGTAGATCTGCCAGTCTGTTCCTAAGTCTCCTGTCAAACCCTGTATATTTGTCCTTGTGCTGTTGTGCCATATGGTTCATAGTCACATCAGAATCTCAGTTGAGATATTCAGTCCTCCCTGACACATCTTACAGAAATTCTCTATAGGGGGCAATTGCTAGTCCTTTGTGAGAGGTACGTGTGCCTTGTCCTCCAGTGGGTGCTGGGTCCTCATACATTTCATTGTAGCTGGTATGATGCAACACCAGCCTGACCAGCCTAACAGACTTTTCTTCCCATTTTATTGGTCTTTGGCTCTCAGAGGTTGTTGACTGGTTGGATTCATCCAGAATTTCCCTGAGGGTATTTCTCATACATTCAATCTTATTGGTTTGATGTCAACTATGGTTTATTCTATGAGTATTGAACCCTTGGGAGCCCTTGTATTGGACACATCCCAGAGATTGTTCATGCATGAATTCACTCATGGTCCTCGCTATCTTGACTGGGTCCATTAGGACAAATTGGCAAACTGACAAGGCATTTCAATCCTCAGGATGGACTGGCATATTCTGCCAGGGATACTGCTCATCCAGGTACCCATATTGGGTAGGCTTATTATCTTCAGAACTAGGACCAAGTTCTGTCCTTCACTGTGCTGTTTCTAGCATAGATGTTGACTCAGCTTGCAGCTGCATTGTCTTGCTCTATTTGATAAGAGAACTCAAGGTCCCTTTGACAAGTTGGCTCATCTCTTTCTGAGTAGGGTGGTCAGCCATCAAGGCTGTTTCTACTGTCCTGAACTCTCCAGGCATAGGGTCATTAGCCCCACTCTTCTCCTTGGCAGGAGATAATGCTTTCTTTCTTCTTTTAAAAGTGCTTTGGTGATTGACAAGCTTGCTCATCTAGCACTAGGTCTGGAGCATTTTCAGGGATTGATACCCCCATGCAAGTCTGACTTCTAGTTGTTGTATGACTTATATCAATACACTTATGACACTGTCAAAAAAGTTGTAAGGTGGGGAGCACCTTAAGTCTCAGGTCACACCAACAGATAGGAACAATAATGTATTGATGTGTAAAAGGTAAGACATCTGCCATCCTCAAGATGATCCTTGTCTTTTTGTAGTCTACATGTAACTATGTAGTAATTGAAATATATATTTGATACATGTGATCTCAGATCACATATATCACTGATATGGTGAAGTAGATACAAGATGAATGTCAAGCCTGATAGGGGGTGAGTCTCTTACACTTTGAGTCATTGTCCATCCACTGTTTGAAGTGGTGCCCTTGTGGAAAACACAATAGACTAGCAAAAGATGTGATAGAAGCAATTCTGTTGAGATTGTGAATGGTCAATATTTAGTACAGAACTGCAAACTGCTATATGTACCAACAGTCAATTTCATTGAGTATCACATTGCCTCATGTCTTACTGAAGGTTATGTACAAATATTTTTCAATCCAATCTACTAGGTGATCTTTGAACATACCCTTGATTAGTTGATACAGAATGTCAGGAGTGAGGAGATAGCATATATTAGCATGGGGAAAGTTGTTGGTGAAAGGCTGCAGTGTACTATAAGCAAATAACTTCACTGTATGTGATAGACTGACCTCACTACAATGTCACCTACAATCCCAAACTGATCCCACAGTTCATTGAGGTCAAGCTCCTCAATCAACAAGTCAGTATGTTCTTGAGAGTGCTATAAAGCATCTTCATCAAGGTTTGTCCTGTGTGAGAGGCATCTGATAGTGAAGGTGAGTTTAGGTCAATACAATAGAAACAGGCTAATGTTCACCTGGCACACCAGTTGTGCACTATACATGCTAAAAGTGCCTGCTCCTTGTAGTCAGCAATGTATGGACTTGGCCAATACACCACTTGTCAGTAGTGGAGATCACCAAAACAGACAACCTCCCAATGGGTCATGAATAGTTTCAAAGTGGATAGGATATATGAGAGGGTTACATGAAAAAGTTGGTGATGAATTTTACAGAAGTATACAAGCTTCACTTCTTTATGAGTAGCTAATCAATGTGATTAGTTATCATACAATAAAAACTTGAACCTATGAACTTACTTTTAGGTGTAGCAAGGAAACCAATGAGAGAAACACTGCTGTGATATACATAGTACACTATATTGTGAATATTCCCAACTGATAGGTAGAGGGGATAGTAGTCATGCTGGCTGGTTGTGACGGACACTGTTGTCTTGTCACTGCTCAAAATTATTGGAACAAAGGTCACATCTTGACAATCTGGATGGTCTTGTACAATTGTAGTCTAACATGTCATTAGTTACATGAAAGCAACAACATGAAAAAAACTAACCACCTGATCTCAAGCCCAGTCCCCTAACATAAAATCTTGAAATCTACATTGGCCATCTCATGTGTCATATTCCCAGTATGGTCAGTAGTCAGTGAGGGTGGCAAGACTGGGATCTCCAAGCATATTATGAACCATCAGTCAAGGGCATCAATATCAGATATCATAGATATCTTCCATCTATGGTGTAAGATCTTGATCAATTGATGTGCATATGTATCTGACTGAAACACTCTCCCATTTGACTTCACCATACTGAATAGCATCTATCATCTTGTAAGGTTTTTGTGGTCAGTGTACAGGGGTTGTCCTCTAGACCTGAGGAGTGATTCACCCCATATGTTGAGTAGTGTATCTATTTGTTGTGCTGGCATCTGATTGCAGGTGTACAGAAAGTCTGCTAGCTTGAAGAAGACTTGATCACAGAAAGGTGACCAATTGTTGTCAGGTCATTGATTCAGAGGGGCCAGAGGGGAGCTGGGCAGTAAAAAATCACCATTTAAGTTACATGGTCAACCTAAGGGTCATTAGAATCTGTCTGAACATGGAAAATTTTGATATGAACCACTCAGAGAGGGATGGTAATTATACAAGACAGTATTCTTGGGTCCAATGAACTCAACATCTAGATTGAGAGATGAAGGACAACTGTCCTTGTATGGAGGGGTGTGCAAGCAGGTGCAAGGGGTATGGATACAGTCGTGTTGCCAATGACCTGGAGCAGTGGTAGAGCAATGAGGACAGATGTATTGAGGGCAGTTGTGCTTCTAATGGTTGGTACTTTCACACTCAAAGCAATGAGAGGTCTGATGGGCTGTGAGTAGTGGTTGCTCTGGTTTATGGATGGTGACTCCAATGATGTGCTGGAAGGTGGTTCCTTCTGAGATCTGAGTGAAATAAGCCTCTTGCTCATCTGGGGGAGTGGACGTGTTGGACGGGATTGGAGTTGGGGTGGATGGGGGAGGAGTGGTAGCTTCTATGGATACATTGTCTACTTTCTGTCAATTCTTCCCTACCACCAATGAGGGTAGACCATAGGGTCCTGCTCTAATGGTTTTCTGGTGCAAAGATCGCTTTGGAGTTTGGGAAGAGGGCGCTGATGTTATATTGGTAAGGGAGTTTGAAGTAGTGGATAGAGGAGAGGTTGAGGAGTGCTGACTTGCATGAAAACACTTTGTGTACAGTCAAGCACTGTAGCAATCAAGTGTCTCTCTCTCTCTCAATAAATAGCTTATACTATAAGGTATCCATCCACCAAGTTTCATGTAAGTAGCCCCAGTGGTTCAAGAGATATGAATAGTTCTTTGAGCCTTCATATTCACTATATTATTGTAGTACTTAGTTAGTTAAAGTTACACTAATCATGTAGCTGTCCCCTATTGGCTAAAGATTCACATCATGTGATTAGAGTGACAAAGAGGTTGTCACATGACCAACAAGTCACCTGAGTGTACAGCCACTCAGGTACATGCTTAGTCTAGAATATGCTAGAATATTCCTAGATCTGTTCTAACAACAAATTAGTTACCTGAATTTCAAATTGGTATCTAGGAACAGGAACAGGAATAGGAACACTATTTTTATGCAATCACAGTCTCACAGGAACACCCCTGTACCTTGATATTAATGAATTTCAAAATGTCAAGAAGTATTAAACTCTGTTCAGACATAAAGCTCTAAAAGCAATTTTAAATCCAGGAACAAACCCTGACATCAAGGGACTGCCCTGAAGGCTATGCCTGTCACATCCAGAGGAAACTGTGCTTGTTAAATGAGCATACATTAATTGTCTAAATCAAGAAAACTCATAATCACACATTGGGACTCATTTAGCTGATTTAGGATCAGCACAGCCTCCTGTAAAAAGTATATAGGAAGAGCTGATTCTGCAGATAAGATAAGGATGTTTTCAATAGAGATAAGATAAGATCTCATTGATAATCTAATCTTCGGTCTAGTAAAGATACAATACTACTAAATGGCAAGTAGGAAGATAAGATCCCAATAAGCCTGTTCGCCTAGATAAGTGCTTACATAATCACCCTAAGCAAACACAGGGAACTAGTCTAAGTCTTGTGTACATTTAAGATACTATTAGGCAAATCATACTCTACAGAAGAAAGCTTAAGCCTTACCAAGGATACTCACTTAGCAGAAAGGGACCTTGGACAGTAATCAATCACCTGATAGGTGGCCACTAAGAAGAAAGGCACTGTAACTTAGATAAATCTAGTCTAAGAATACCTATCAGCTGGGTGTATACTTCACAGAATCTAGTACTCTACTCAATCAATACAAAGGTTTACCACTAACCATATTGAGTGATCATTGAGTGACCCATAAGGCATACATACATACCTTAACACCCCTACCTCAAGTAGCTTGTTGTCAAGGAATAAGCTTATTAGTTATCAAGTGTAGTATTATCTTAGGGATTTTATTACCACTCATCCACAAGCAATCACAAGGAGTTGCCTATCTCATTTCTTACATAACTTGAGACTCTCCTTCACATAATTCCCACATAGCCACAAGTCTCATGGTTGTTGATGAATACATTTTATTAGTTAGTACCAAGTATCATAGCTACATGGATTAGGCTTTTGGTACAGTTTAGCTACCTAGTCAACCACTTTATACCTATCAAAGCTAGAAGAAGGCCAACCCCAGTCTAGAAGATAATAATCTATGACCAGGAAGAACACCCAGGGATCTGTTTTACTAAGTTGTAACTCATTTGATACTCACTATCGAGTGATCTGGTGAAAGTTTGTTGTCAACTACTAGTTTATAGTAAGCAATGGGTCTGGAGGAAAGGATTGAGGAATCCCTAGCTTTCTATTCATCTTTTCCTAGAGAAACGACAGTGCCTGGGGGGAATAGGAAGGGCTTGAGGAATTGTTGGGGGAGAGGGTTTCTTGGGAGGAGGTTTGATGTGGTGGGAGGTATCATGAAAATAATAACTTTGATCATCCATAGAGAGAGAGAGTAAGATAGGGCGAAGTACATGTCCAATGGTAGAGAATGGTTGAAGGTTGATTATATCTAGCATTCCCAGATGCTCACAGAGATCAAGAATGGAGGTATGATGATGTACTAGGGCATAGCCCATGGTTATGAACTGAGAGTCTCTGGTACACAAGGGTTTGATTCTGGAGTGGAGAATGTGAATGGAGGCATAGAAGTAGTAAGCTCATGTTGCGAGGATAAGGGGGGTATTTCTAGTGAACTCATTGATTAGTTCCATTCCTAAAGAGATAACTGGGTCATCTAGCAGGGAAGTGATGAGTATGTGTCTGGCGTACTAAGGGAGTCAAGTAGTGGTGACTGGGATAGATGGAGCATTGTTGATGAAGAGATTGAAGGTGGGCTCAGTAGGAGACTGCATGGTTTAGAGAGGATTTTTTACAACAAGAATGAGGGTTTTTGGTGGAGATGAGGGAGACGAAAACTTCTGGGAACTTCTCCTTATATTTGGTGAGTATTTCAGGGGCATCTTTGGCAATGTTTGCTTCCAGTTCCCATGTTGAATCTACACTGGAATAACCTTCCCACCAGACAAGAAATTTCTGTTTAGTTTCAGAGCCTTTGTGTGTGAGAAGGGAATGGATTTTGTATTGTTCCTGTCCCTTGATAGTGATTGGGGGTGGTAGAGAGTGGTTAGGGCCGTGTTTGGCTGTTTCAGTGTAGGTAGAGAGGTTAGAAGTATGGAATATATCCCAAATTGTTCAAGTGGAAGAGATTTTTAGTTGGTAAGTGATGGGAGATAAGACCTGTGTGACTTTGAAGGGTCCATGTCACTTAGGTGACAGTTTTCATGATAGGAGATGTAGGGTGAGATTTCGGCCTTCTACCCATATCTTATCTCCAACTTTCCATGGTTTGAATTTGGAGGTGATTCATTCCCTTATGAGTCTTCTTGCTTTTTCATGCCCTTCTAAGGCTTCTCCTCTAGAGTGTTTTAGAGAGGAGAGTCAAGACTGTAATGTAGAGACAAATGTTTTGTCAATTTTTGGGTAGGGACAGGGTTGGTAGCCTATCATGAGAGTAAACGGAGTTTGTTGGGTGGTAGAGTGTACTGTGGAGTTATGGCAGAACTCGGCAATAGAAAGTAGTTCAGACCATTTATTTGGGTTTCCATCACAGAATATTCTTAAGAAGGTTTCAACTTCCTGATTTACCTGTTCTATTTCTCTGTCAGTCTGGGGGTGATAAGGTGTGGAAAGGGTGACTTCATAGTTAAGGAGTTGTCCTAGTTCTCTGGCAAATACAGAGGCAAACTGGGGTCCTTTGTTGGAGATACACTTATTATGTAGTCTGAAATGTTTGAACACATGATCATGGAAAAGTTGAGCAACTCCTTTTGCATCAATGGTTTTTTGACAAGGGAGGAGAATTACTCCCTTAGTAAGGCCATAGTCGACCACAACCATAAGAGAGTTAAAACCCTTGGAGGGAGGTAAAATGGTGACCAAGTCAATGGAGACCTGCTGGAAAGGACAGGTGCATTGTGATGGAATCGGATGGAGGGGGGGCAGAACTGGGTGTGTATTAGGCTTGTTAGCCTTGCAAGTGGCACATCCTTTAATGTAGTTTTTGACTTGAGTAGTCAGTCCGGGCCACCAGTAGTTCTGCTAGAGTCAATTGATAGTTCTAAAGTGTCCCCCATGTCTAATAGAAGGGGAATCATGAGCATGCAAAATTAGGTCTTTTCAAGCAGGTTCTGGTACATATATGTGTCCTTTGAAGTATAGACAGCCATCAAGGTATGTCCAGTCCTCTTTGCAGGCCCTAGGGAAAAGAGAGGAATCAGAAGCTAGTGCCCTTTTCACAAGAGGGTCAGCAGGAGTTGATGATGCGATTTTGTCCACTAGTACAGTGTCAATCAAATTGATGAAAAGTTGGTCTGGCAGGAGAGTTGAATTATTGTTGTTACTGGTGTTGACATCTGGGATTCGACTCAGAGCATTAGCTGGTCCCATTTGGGATCCAGGTAGGTGTTTGAACTACAGGTCGAAGTGCTGTAGGAAGAGGAGCCATCTGGCCTGATATCTAGACAACTTCCTGGGTTCTCAGAAATAGGTCAGGTTCTTGTGATCAGTGAGTATTGTCACTGAATGTCCTGTTCCAGAGAGGTATTGCTACCAGGCATGTAGTCCTCAGATGACAGCAAGGAGTTCTCAATCAAAAATATTGTAGTTTTGTTCTATAGATTCAAAGGTCTGAGAGAGGTATACACAGGGGTGAAGGGCTCCTGCAGCATCTTTTTGCATTAGAACTCCTTCTGAGGCAAGAAGAGAGGCATCTGTCATTACAAAGAATAGCTTTGAAGTGTCTGGCATTTGTAGCACTGGTGCAGAAAGGAAAGAGTTTTGGAGAATTTCAAAGGAATTTTGGTGTGGTGACGACCAGTTTCATGTTGAAGTTTTCTTAGTGAGATCTAGTAGGGGTTGAGCAATATCAGAGGAGGGAATAAATCTCTGGTAGAAGTTATAGAAGCCTAGAAATGAGCAAACCCCCTTAACTGAGAAGAGGGGTTTCCACTCAGTGATTGTTTTTAGTTTGACTGGGTCCATAGCAATCTTGCCAGGTCTGATGATCATTCCTAGGTATTCAACTTCGGACATGTTGAACAGGCATTTAGAGAGTTTAAGGCACAACTTCTCTTCTCTAAACCATTGTAATACTCTTTTGGTGCATTCCTGGTGCTCTTTGTAGTCTTTGAAATAAATCAGGACATCATCCATATAAATGACAAGCCATCCTCCAACAATGAGGTCTTTGAAGGCATCATTCATATATGCCTAGAATGTGGAGGGGGAGTTACATTGTCCAAAGAACATGACAGTTGGTTCATATAGTCTGAAAGGGGTGATAAAAGTGGCCTTCCACTGGTCTTCTGATTTGATGCAGATGTTATTGTATCCCCATCGGACATCAAACTTGGTGAAGTACCTGACTTTCTTCAGTTTGTCAATGAGGTCAGAAATTAGGAGAAGGGGATAAGCATTTTTGACTGCTGCTTCATTAATGTATCAATAATCTTGGCACAGCCAAAGAGATCCATCTTTTTTAGGTATGAAGAAGAAGGGGGCTGCTTGAGGAGATTTGGATGGGACTATTTTGCCAGTGCAAAGGTGTTCATCAATGAAGGTTTTGCAGGCTTCTACTTCTTTCAGATTCAGAGGGTAGGTTTTTCCAAATTTTGAAACGAAATCCAATTTTAGCTCAATGGTGTGGTCAAAGGTTCTATGTGGTAGAAGCTCTTTAGACTCTTTTTCAAAGAAGACATTGGAGAAGTCAGAGAATTCTTTTGGGAGTTTGATCTTTCCTCTTTCTAATCTCTGGACTGCTTTGGTTGAGATGGTGATTTTCTTTATAGTCAGGGATCAAAGGTATTTGGTAAAGCTTTGTTCAGTCCAGAGATCTGGGTTAAGTTTAAAAGACCTCAATAGGTATCTTTGAGGACTTTAATCTGGGGTGAGAGAAGGGATTTTAGATAAAGATATCTGACCAGTTGCCTAGTCTATAGAGGGGTTGGCTGTTCTAGGCCAAGGGAGGCTGAGGATAAGATCCTCTTTTCCTAGAGAGATGACATATGCTTTTAGTTTCTCAGTTCATCCTTTCATAGTAATGGTGATTGGAACAAAAGAGGATATTTTTCCTGCTTGGTTACTAGTTCTGTTGGCATTTTGTGCATTCATAGGTTTTTCAAGTGGTTTGGTGGGGATTCAGTGGCTT
>JBBPLB010000060.1:0-11041 GCA_038089595.1 Bothia castanella
TCTCCTTACAGAGGGTATAGAGATTTGTAAGTCAAGTGAGGTTCACTTGAAGCTACTATTGGGGTAATGTTATGATCTTTTTCTTTCTCTCATCTAGCCCCTCTTTTCTTCATTACTATAAACAGACTGAACTATTCCCATGGACGCACACTTATAATAGCATGCACTATTTCAAGCTTTGATCAACTCCTCAGACCCCTCACTACCTAATCAATATCTTTCCATAGCCTTACCATATTTTCCCAGTGGTAGCATTCCTTATCTTTCATCTTATACTTTTCTCTCACCATTTCCATCTTCTTTATGGACCTTATCTCCTCATATCATCCCTATTCTTTGATGATACTTGTAGTTCCCACTCTCACATAGCCACTTTCACAGACTATAAGTAGGCTGACTTTCTTCCTATAAACTCCAAGCTAGTTCTATGCAATACCAGCTAGATTCTAGTGTCTCTTTGATCCTTAAGTAGGAACCCTGCTCCACTAAGTATTTCTCCTCTGTCACCATCTCTAACAACTGGGAATAGTGCCCCAGCATTATGATCATTGAGAGTAATCAGCTCCAAGTACTCAGTTGGTCAATCTACTATTGAGTGGTCGCTATAAGTTAGAGTCTACGCTTCAGTGTAACAGTATCCATACAATACATATATCATTTACTATAGATGATGGCAAGAGCAATCCCATAACCAGGTCCCACAACTCTGTGTGTGAGTAAGATTTGCAACAAGTTCAATCACAAACACAAATTGACAACAGCTAGACTAATAATCTATCTGTTCCCTACACTTGCCACAATAACAGTGAAAACTATCACCTTTTCTTGACATAGCTACTTACAGGGTAGCTAGGCAGTTGGTAGACTTCATTCGTATTAAGCTACATAACATAAGTCCAACGTCAACTTGTCACTAACAACATTCCAGCTACTGACCAATAGAGTAGTCCAGGCATAAACCCTTTAACCAGTGTAAGTCCAACCACTGACAACCTCATTAACATTCCCTAAGCCTTTGTGTTGCCCTGTGAGACTAAGAACTCTACTATGAGTTAGCAGTAAGAAGCTGAACATTTTGTAAGACCATTAGTGAATATTCTACATACTTCTACTTGACACCTAGGCAGCTATTACTAGTACCTGTAAGACTAGCCCTCACATGACTAGCAGTAAATGTACTTCCAGTATAAGCCCACAAGGCAAGTAGCAACATTAAAAGCTAGCATCTAGCAACTCAGCTCAAAGCCCCAAACTTGAAACTCCAATACACATACTATAGAGCATACTACCACTCAATTCTATCACCTTAATCCAGAGACCCTGGGAGTCCTTACCAACTCCCCTCAACACTATGGACACTGCTATAATGTATACAAAGGGGTTGACCAGAGAGTCAAACCCATTGCTCAACCTATACCCCCAAAATTCAAGGTTACCAGGACAATGCCATATGATCCATTGCTGACCTTAATACCTCCTAACATTCAGTTTAGAAATGTAACCCCTACTTGTAAATTTACACAAGAAAGACTTGACAAAATCACTACTGAAATGCAAAGTGAAGATTTCTTATGGCCTGAGGAAATACAACTATTTCTCTACATTCTAGTTAAGAATGAAGCTACCATAGCCTTTGAAGATGCTGACAGAGACACACTTAAGGAGACATACTTCAGTCCCTACAAGATACCCCACGTACCACATCTCCCTGAAATCATAAGAATATTCTAATATCCTCCGGTCTATAAGAAAAAGTTATGGAACTCTTCCAGCTCAAGATTGATGCTGGAGTCTATGAACAATGTCAATCCCCCTACCAATCACAATGGTTCTACACACGGAACAAAGAAAAGCAGAAACTATGCCTAGTCCATGATTTACAACCTCTCAACAAAGTTAGCATCAGAGAATCCTCTATCCCTCCTCACTTAGACCAGTTTGTAGATGGATTCCTGGGAGGCAAGTGTTTTACAGTACTTGACCTCTACTGGGGATTTGATGTCAGAAAGATGGACAAAGCTAGTTGTGACATGACAGCATTCTTATCACCACTTGGAATACTGAGACTTACATCACTACCTACTGGATTCACCAATTCACTATCTGAATTCCAAGAATGTATGGCTTTCATTTTCAAAAATGAAATTGCCAAGCAAGTCATGAATGTCTTCATTGATGATGCTCCTATTCGTGGACCCACTACAATCCACTCAGATGAAAATGGCAGTCCATTAATACTCCCAGAACAACCAGGCATTAGGAAATACATCTGGGAACATGCAGTTGACTTAAACAGAATGCTCCATCATCTAGCTGAAGCTAGAGGAACATTCTCTGGAAAGAAACTACAGATCTGCAATCCTCAAGTATAAATCCTAGGATAGACTGTAGGAATAGATGGAGAAGAACCAGACAAGGAAAGAGTTAGAGCTATTCTTGAATGGCCTGCACCAAAGAATCCTAAAGAAGCTAGACAATTCATGGGACTTTGTGGAACTGTATGCATATGGATTCCCAACTACTCCTAGATTGCTTCTAGTATCACATCTATATGGAGGAAAGGTAAAAAGTTTGAATGGACAGAAGCTTGTTAGTAGTCCTTTGAGACTCTTAAGGAGCTTCTAACATCAGCTCCAGCCTTACTACCAATTGACTATACTTGTGAACAACCCATCATTCTATCTGTTGATTCAAGTTATATAGGAGTTGGCATAATATTGTCACAGCTAGATGTGGTTCTATTCTGCTGTTTGGATTGATGTACTTGTTGATAGAGTGCAATTTCATCTAACCAGCTGTCATCATAGTTGAATACTTGTGTTTGATCAACTGATATTCTAGAAAGTACATCAGGTCCTTTGAACTGGATTGTAGATATATGTATAAGTTCAAAGTCAAAGAGTAGTATGCCTTGAATCCATCTGTTGATGATTGCATTGGGCTGTAGTTCTGCATGACAGGAAGCAACCATCACACTATGGATCCATCCCCTTCTCTACTACTGAAGCAAACTACTCTCAACCCAAGCTTGAATTGTATGGACTATTTCGTGCTATGAAGCATTTTCATCTCTATATCATAGAAGCCAAGAATCTTAGAGTAGAGGTAGATGCCAAGTACATTAAAGGAATGCTACAAGAGCCAGAACTACAGCCCGATGCAGTCATCAACAGATGGATTCAAGGCATACTACTCTTTGACTTTGAACTTATACATATATCTGCAATCCAGTTCAAAGGACCTAATGCACTTTCTAGAATACCAGTTGATCAAACACAAGTACTCAACTATGATGACAGCTGGTTAAATGAAATTGCACTCTATCAACAAGTACATCAACCCAAACAGCAGAATAGAACCACTGCCCAGTGTCTAATGAGTAGTACTAGTCTCAAGACTAATGGGTACAAGCAAGAAATTACATTAGCCCAAATCCATGACCACCTTACAAACCCATTTCCTAACCCAGCCAGCCCTGAATTCCTTACAAGGGTTGCACAGTACACTGTCAAAGCTGGCCAAATGTTCAAATGGGTCAAGGAAGGCCCACCACTACTTGTTATACTTGACAAGGACAAGCAGCTAGACTTAATGACCCAGGCTCATGAATCTCTAGGACATTATGGAACATGAGCTACTTGGGAAAACCTAAGGAACAGATTCTACTGGCCTAGCATGTTCAAGTATATAACACACCATGTGAAATCCTATCATGAGTGTCAGATCAGAAATATACAGAAAGTACATCTATCCATCACTACACCCCCCCTAGCTACTATCTTCACCAAAGTACATATTGGTGTAATGTACATGCCCAATGCTAAAGGATACTGCTATATAGTAGTTGCAAGAGATGATCTCTCAAAATATATAGCAGGACAAGCTCTCAGAAAGGCAACTGCACAAGCAATTGCAAGGTTTATACAAGAAGACCTTATCTATTGACATGGGTACATAGGACAGATTGTCACAGACAATGGACCTGAATTCCAAGGAGCTGTAACTCAACTACTAAAACAACACAATATACCACAAATCTTCATATCCCTATACAATTCCCAAGCCAATGGTGTTGTAGAGCAGGGACACTTTGCAATATGAGAGACTCTAGTAAAAGGTTGTCAAGGACAAATCAGTAACTGGCCTGATAAACTCAGAGCAATACTATTTGCTGACAATATTACTGTCTGATGATCTACTGGATACTCAGTCTACTGTCTTGTTTATGGTGTAGAGCCAGTATTACCATATGACTTAACTGAAGCAACTTTCTTAGTTGAAGGATTTAGGAAACAACTGACCACTACTCAATTACTAACTTTACGTGTACAACAACTAGAATGTAGACCAGAGGACCTAGCCAAAGTATCAGATATACTAAGATGTGCCAGACTACAATTCAAACAACAATTTGAAAAACAATTTGAGACATGTCTAGTTAAAGAATCATATCCCCCAGGAGAATTAGTCTTGATATGTAACACAGCTGTTGAAAAGGAATTAAACAGAAAGACTAAACCTCGCTATCTAGGCCCCACAAAGTCATACATCAAACTTAAGGTTCTAGCTACATTCTCTCTGAACTAAATGGAGCATACTTGGCAAGACCAATTGTTGCATTCAGAGTGATCCCCTACATTCAACGAAAAGATCTACAAACACTCACTTACCCAATAGTTGAAGAATCAGACAAAGATAGTGAATCAATACCATTAGAACAGGAAGAAATTCTAGTAGAAGAAGAGTAACTAATCATGAGCCAAGCTAGCTACTATAACAGCAAGTGGTTCAAAACACTCTCCAAAGGAGAGCATATCCAGTTTCAAATCAACATAACTGCTATTACTCACCAGAAATTGGAAGTACTCTACCATCCAAAGTCAATCAGAGGAAATATCCTAAAGACTACCAGAAGGTTAAAGAAAGAATCCCAGAAGTCATCTAGTAAACCACAGTAAAAGAGATCATAATGCTACATCTTTCTAACCAGTAGATACACAACTATGAGCATAAACTCATTAAACTATCCTCAATCCTACTCATTGCCACCTCTTGAAGTGACTGCAATAGAGTACCACACACTATCAGAACACATTACCACCCTATGTAGACAATGGAACAACCACTTTCAGATAGAGAATTGTAAATCCCAGAACTCACTACAAGATTCTACCTATCATTGGATAGCACACCTTTGTACTGAACACTCTGTACAAATCTATCCATCAGACCAAAGAGATCTACCAATTCAGTCAACTAGTACTGACACCATAGTAGTACCTAAGCCTCAAGCAGGTGAAGTCATCATAATCCCTTCAAGTACTAACTGCAGTGAGTGTAGTGTAGTGTGTAAAGAGATTGAGTCTACTAACAGAGACCACAGTCTAACCAGTGCTCTAAAGGAGCAACTCTTGAAGCTATTAGAGCAACAAGCTAGGGAATTATCTAACCCTATCACTATCTCAGCATTCTCACCAATCAACACTCATACCCAATTAGGGTAGGATGGTAAACCTATGTCCCATATCACCAGACAAAGTCCAAGCAGTTGAAGGCCTGAATCTACTATACCAGGCTATTCTACAGTAGCAAATGCTAGCACCATAGGAACAGACCCCACAATCTTCAATTGCATCCCCACAGATACCAAGGGAATTACCCCCACAACCACCACCTTACCCCAGGAATTAACACAATAGACCACCATTCCTAGTGGAACTCTATATTGATTGCCACTTTGTGATAGGAATCCTACATCAACATATAGACAGGACCCATCTGGGGTATGGTTATCAGGAACGGATGACATTCCTGAGATTAGTTTGGAGATATAGGGCCGCATGATTTATAATAAATGAATATCCTACTGGTTTCATACTATATTATTTATTTATCAAGATTGCCCAGGAAATAGCTGCACATCCAGACCAGGAAATAAGGAACAACTGTACAAACCCCTGGAATTACATTATATTATGGGATGAGAACACTGTTAATATAAACTTGCTCCAAATAGAATAGAATATAACTTTTTTCTTTTGTTCAAACCACCACTACCCTCCTTTTTGTGAGCCATTATATGTTGGAAAATATAGGTTACTAACAAGATGGAATAGAACCATAGACTACACCCCCAAATATCAACACTGCCGTAATAACAGCACCTTTATTTATGTTCACCTTGCATCTACCAATGCAGGGTATGCACTTGGCTATGAGCTCACTCAGCCACCATGTGCCTTTACTCAAATTGCTATCCACACTGAGCAAAAAGACAAGGCAGAACTAGTTTTCATTAGAACACCCAATCAGATCATCAATCATTGGGACAACTGCTTGAACATTGAAGTCTTACCCTCACCCCAACATCACTCTCCTACCACCTCATCTTTTCTACTATATATACCAGACTATTGGTATGAGGCTAGTCATTCTCAAAGAATTCATTATACTATCTTGTGTATGTTATGTAAACTACCCTCTCAATTATATGACTTTTCAAATTCATATCCTATATATTTCATTTCCAAAGCAGAGAAGACTCCATTCTCTCCTACTAAATCCACATCTCCTTCTACCTCAGTTCACCTTCATGTCACTTATCAATTTTCATTAACCACCTCACCCTACTACTATATTAGTACACTTCAAGTGGTAACTAGTCAGTAACAATACAAAGTGGTTGATATTGCCAGAAGTAACCCAAGCAAACTAAATAAACAAGCCATAAAACAATAACACAAGTAAAAGTGGCTGCAATGGTAATACAACACTCTGAACCTCCAACTGTAGAAGACTTACAGTAGTCAGGCATGAGCAGATAACTGAAGACTTGATTGAGTATCTACTTGACTGTTTGCTTCAACACTATCAAGAAGTCGACAGGGACATAATATATCCTCAATACCATGCTTATATAACTATCTGGCTCATAGGTCAACATCGTGGAAGTCCTGAGATCCACTAGTACTATCATTATTGCAGATTCATTTATCTTTGTGCCAGAGTCCTTAATCAAACATTAAATAGCATCAGAGACACAATGCACCAAACCCCATTAACTATCCAGAACAACTTATGAGTAAGAAACTCTGTGACCCCTTGACATCACCATTCCCAAGGATAAGCCCAGATATTTTATGGACTGTCTTGACCCTTATCATCAATATACCACAAGCTCAGGAAGAAATAGACCTACCATTATAGGTGCAAGTAAATGGAATAAATGGTGAAGAAACTCCTCAAATAGCACAAAGCCCATGAGAATAAAGAAAATACACTAATATAGCACAAACACAATCAGACAATCATATAAGTAACTAATCCAAAAACAAAGTAGAATAGACATAAGACTCACTGTCCACAATCAAACTGATATACCACCAAATGGTAAAGATCATATAATATGGAATCTAATCTCAGAGTTTGAACAATGCTTACACTAACATTGGATATATATTGAGAGAGGAGGATGAGATCATCTACCACCAGACTATCATGCTATCATTACCATAACCACAAATGACCCTGGACATGGAACCCTCAACATCCAGTGGCACTATAATCTATGTCATTTTATCTATCAGTAGGCCAAAATGCTAAATAATATCCTATATATTAATAGAGAAGCAATGTCTGCACTAAATCCTCAGAATCCACCAGTAACATGGAGTCATGTACTCTGTGACCCAGTATCAATGACCTTTCCTAGACTCTCCTCTAATATGATGAAGGAGCTAATTGCATATGTTAAAATCAATCCACCAATCCAGGAAGGGTAGCGTGCCCCAATACAGATCAATGGCATTGATGGAGCTGAAAATCTAGTCACTCCCATTGATGAATGAAATCGGGGGCATCTCTGTTAGTGTAATCTAAACCCACCCAATCTTCCTCCTTTCCTTTTGTATATCTAGCACCATTATGGTAGCCCACTCACAGACCACAGGCCAACACTGCTCATACAGCAAGGCAATTGTAAGATAGAGAATGCCTTAAGTCTCAGGCCACACCAACAGATGGGAATGTTGATGTATTGATGTGTAAAAAAGGTAAGGCATGAGAATCATTCTTGAGATGATCCTCACTCTTTTGTAGTTTACATGTAACTACATAGTAATTGAAATACATATTTGACACATGTGTTACTGATATGGTGAAGTAGATACAAAATGGGCGTCAAGTCCAATAAGGGGTGAGCCCCTTACACCCTCCCCCTGTAGAGGTGGTGTATGACTCAGAATCAGAGAAAAAGAAAATAAATTGAAGCAAGCAAAAAACAGAATAAAGTACTATATTGTCTGTTGATATGTACAGGTATCATAATTGAGGGTTATACTCTAGAACTTGCTAGCATCCAAGGTTATATCCTAGCCCTTGAGAGTTGAACCTTGATTATACACAGCATATTGCATACATCATTGATGGTGGATGCCACACTTACATCCATGATAGGTCCTCAAGGTCAACCTCATTGCTCATAAGAGTGTCCTCTCCAGAGGATACCTTCTCTTGTGGTACAGAAGGAAGGTTGTAGATTGCAATTGCCTCTCCAAACTGTTCAAGAGTTTGAATGTCCTTGATGAAGCTCACATCAATGGTGAGGGGAGTGATATCCTTAGGTTGTACTCTCAACATGGCTGCCTCTCATGTGTACAGTACCACTCCAATGTGTCAGATTGGGGCATAGATGATGGCAGTGATGGGGTTCTCAAAACTACCTCCCAACTTGATCTGCTCTACCATCTTGCAGACAAGACAGTGTGGCCAGAAGAATGTGCTATCAGTCTCATATGCTGATATGCCATTAGCAGCAAGGTACATAGTGATTTCTGCCATTGTGGTGTCCTTGGTGAAGGCACCTGCCCAGGGGGTAACCTAGCCATTGATTGGTTCAACCTCTGTCCAGCAGAGGAGATTGTGATACTACCTGGGTACAAGGAGGAGGCAAGTCAGCTTGCATTGCCACACCATGTGATTATAATTGCTTTGTGGGACAGGAGTGAAGTACTCCAGGATGCGGAAGCTACATACATATTGGTGGAAGGGCTGTCCCAGCACAGAATCTGGATTGTCTGGGAACTCATTCTATCTCATCATCCCAGAGAATATCTTTCAGAGCCTGTTCCACTCCTGTTCTCTTGGACATTGCCCTTGACACTTCTCAATGAATGTAATCCATTTGTCAATTGGTACATCAAGGTTGAGAGTCTCACAGGGGAGTTGTTTCTTGGCCACAAAGTTGAGATGGATACATCCATTGGGGCAAGGTGGATACACAGCCCAGGTCACTGGTGCAGTAGCTCAAGAAGGCAAAGCAGGCTGTTCTGCCTGGGAGATGGTTGAGTGAGGGACTTGTCAGTGGTCCTCAACACAAATGGTGAACATGGTTGAGAGAGCTAGTGTCAAGCAAGCCTCCACACTGGTGGAGATGGGCTTGGACTGCCTTAGGTGAGAGGAGAGCAGTAGTCTTTGTACCGCTGCTTCCTCTCTCTTCATTTGCCTCTTCACCTTATTCCTTTCAGTATACCACACACTGGTGGTCATTTGTCTTGAGGTCCTTATGCCTCTGCTAGACATTTAAGTACATCACTAGGTTCAGTGCCTAGTGTATCTTTGGAGCCTTACCCTCCAGCTCTTGATGTTTCCTCGAAGAGGATGTGCAGTCCAAGATGAGTCCTAGGACCTCATCTTTGAATTGAGCTGGTCCACTTGGGTTCCATCTATGTGTTCTACATGGGAACATCCCTCTTGTAGACTGTGGAGGGCTGATTCCTGCATCCTGCTCTGGTAGACATAGAGTTCATCACCTACACAGGCAAATAGCATTTTGCCACCATTCAAGTTGCTGCCATCACTGAGGACAAGTACATTCAGAGGGCGTTCTCCCCTTATGAGCTCTAGAAGGAGACTCACCATCGCTGGGACAGACTTGAACATATAGTGGGGCCATTTGGCCATGATGACTTGTTGAGGGGCTATCTTAGTGATCTGTCCTTCCTTGTGGAATGGGAAGAGAGTTGCCTCCTCATAGAGAGTGAGTTCTATCTATTCTTTCCCTTTATGGGAGTGGGACTTGGGAGCAGAGGTGTTCTGCAAGTGTTATTCAAGAGCAGGAGCAGGGGTATCCTGCAGTCATTGGCCTAGCAAAGATGGTATTGTCTGTACCCTCCCTCTGAAAAGAGAAGGGCCTAAGGACAGGCCTGTAATAGTGTTGTAAGAATCAACGTCCATGGGTCTGCTGAGGGATGCTACTTGAGCCTGCTCAAACTGCTGGGCCTCATCAGCCATAGAGGTGGGCCATGGCACTGACAGAGAAGTCTGGGACAGGTGGGGGATTTCTGCAAGAGTGGCCTGGAGGTCTCAGGAAATCTGGCCACACTTGTTAAGCATATAGTTGAGGCAGTGGAACATCACCAAATAAAGTTCCCACTGGGAGTGCTGGAAGGTGTTGTCTGCTAGGTTGTTGATGGCATCAGAGTTGCCAGGTACATCAAGGGCAGTCATCTTGGTGAGGTGGACTGCATACATGCTGCAGCTAGTACAATTCGACCTATGCTAGGCTAGGGGCAACATTGAGTGGTTGGACCACTGGGCCTGTAAAGGCTGGTCCCCTGGGGAGCAAGAATGATGTGAACATTTCAACTGGTGCTGGGATGAGGATTGGTCCCAGCACCATTTGTGACCTGAGCTTGTAGGTGGCGTGGAGGCATGAGGTATGGGTGACTTGATTGAGAGACTGTGTGACCATGAACAGCCACACAATGATGAAGACAGGGATGGGAAGTGTGTGGAAGACATTGTAATGAGGAAGTTGGGAGAAAGGGAGAAGGTGGTGGGGACACAATGTGTTGTAAATTAAGGTGTGAGAAATTTGAAAATGAGAACTGTCAGTGGACTTCAAAAAAAGGAAATAGATCAAAATATAAGGGAAAAGTGATTGACAGCAACCATTAAGGTTCACTTAGGCGACTACATGTGGATGTAGGCTAACTACAGTACTACTATTGTCAGTATTTTTATTATCTATTTTTGTTTTTCT
>JBBPLB010000060.1:11051-27997 GCA_038089595.1 Bothia castanella
TCCTTGCTTTGTTTTGTTTTATTTTTACTTTATGTTGCACATGGGCTTGGCTATTGGGCTTTGTACACCCTTGCCATAGTCCTCCCTTTGGACTTGTCATCTTTGCACTGCACCATATCATCCGCCTAGCGAGGTAGTTGATGGGTGCTGTACACTCCTTGCAAGTTGAGGTACCTATCTAGGTCCTCTAAATCCTTGCAATTATTGCTTGGCTCCCATGTGGAGTCACCTAGATTCCATTGCACGAGGAAATCAATGGAGTTGCCTCTCTATCGATGTGCGATGATCTCGTTGACTAGCCACTCAGCTTCATCGTCTAGACTGATGTCATAAAAGATGCGCACATCCCGCTTGGGGAATAGCATGTCATCATTCACTTCATAGCATCACAACAGTCCAACATGAAACTTCATATGTGAGCATTCGATGGAGCTCGCACCAGAAAGTCAACATGAACTTAGCGTTGCGATCAGATATGATCGATTCTGGCAGTCCGTGGAGACACACAACCTCCTGGACATACTTACTTGACTGCGAGCTTGAATGCTTCAATAGTTGTTGTGATGGGTACCAAGTGGACCATCAAAGTCAGACGGCACAGAACGACCCATAGGCAGTCATACCTTTTTCCAGAGGGGAATGGGCTGATGAAGTCCATGGCTATCGACCCCCAAGGTCATTTTGGCACAGGCAAGCTGTGCAGCAGTCCTTTTGGCAGCTTGTTCTCACCTTTTGTCACTTGGCACATAGGGCATGCATGTTCTACAGAACTTCTTGGATTCTTGCCCGAGTCTCGGCCACTAGTACCATCTGCATATGTAGTCTACAGTTCTCTGGGAGCCAAAATGGCCTAGGGTTCGATGTGCTTCATCAATTACCATTACAGTTAACTGGTTTTCTTGGTATTTTGTCTGAGGCAAGCAGAGGACTTCTCCTCCATGATTATTTGTGTGCAGAAGATCCTCCTTCATCCTGAACAAGGGGTAATGGCTCAGTTGAGTGCAGACCTTGGAGAATAGAGGGTCACCCTCATATCCCTTATGGACTGCATCCAGGAACTCCGGATAGTCCCCATGATTGATTGGTGGGATATGAGTAGCCTTGATGGATTTGAGAATGGTCGGGTCTTCCTCTACACTAGTTAGTGGTTAGAGGGTTGTCCATTGTCCTTTCCATGGCCATGGCCATCTCCTGTGCCTCTGATGTGTGGACTTCTCACTTCTCGGCAAGTCATCTGTTCTTTCAAGGACCAGCAGTTCCTTCAACAACAAGCGATTTTAGCTCGAGCCATTGATCATAGGGTCTCCGAGATCATCCCCTTCTGAGTCCAAGCATACATCCATGTTGGTCCAGTCGATCTCTTCTGTTTGGGGGTTCTTTACCCCCTTCTTGTTCATAATACCAGGACAGCAATCTGCCACCCAGTTTTTAGATCCTTTAGCATAGACAATGTCTGTGTTGAAGCGCAACATGCAGTCGATTCATCAGATCTGTCTACTCGACAGCTTACACTGTGTTTTGAGGTATTCCCAATGCCTCATGGTCTGTCACTATTGTGAATTTGAATCCAAGGAATTTGTCCTTCCACTTCATCAGGGCTTCAATGATTGTGAGTATTTCTCGCTCGAATGTCCAGTAATTTTGCTAAGCATCACTCAGTTTCTTAGACATAAAGCCTGTGGGCTGACATGTTTTTCAATCAGGTCCTTGCTCATACAATGCCCCTCAGATTGGATCTGGCTTGCAAGGATCTATTGGGCACAGAATTGGATAATTGCAGGCAAGATCCTTGATTGTCTGGAAACAGCAATCATAGATCTCCCTCCATTGAAATGGATGCCCATTGCGCTGTATCCCAGTTATGGCATTGTGTACGTCGACACGTCTGGCATAAATAAGTCCAATGAATTGTTGTACTTCATTGAGCAAACAAGGGGTTCTCCATCCTCAAATTTGAGACATTTTTTCTTGATCAGCATGTATGGGCAGCCCTTGTGATCAATTATGTGACCTAAGCAGTCCAGTTGTTCCACATACAAGTCGCACTTCTCCTTCTCAAGGTAGAAGTCAGCTTTTTCAAGCAATTCAAATACTATTTTGAGGTGCCATTCATGCTCCTCAATTGTGTCCTTATACATGAATACATCATCTAGTTAGATGTACACAAAGCAACCTATGTGGTCTCTAAATACCACAGGCATCAGATGCTGGAATGTTACAGGAGCATTACAGTCACCCTACTGTATAATTATGGATGGTTTTTTGCTACTCTCTTTCCCCCAGGAGAGCCCTGTGTGGGTGCAATGCACCCAGTAGGGTGCTCTAGTCAATCAGAGCAGAGGGCCGGGTGCCGTTGAGGCCACGATTGCACCCTGCTCACATAGCAATGGTAGGTATCCCTAGTATACAGTCATAGCAGTCAATGTTTGTGACATTGACATAGACCTTGGTGGGTAATCCACCAATTATAGCCATAGTATGTATGCTATGCGTTATAGCCTAGCTGCAGCATCATCTGGTATCTATTATAGTAAATGCCATGCAACCATTCAGTTGAATGCACAATGTAGTACAATTCCTCTGTGATTGCTGTCCCATGTCTTCCTACTGATTCTTTGTGTACATAGCATACTTGAAATTATGCTCCATGCCTGAGTCAGGCTGGTCAGTTACTCTTGCTAGCTGCATAGCTGCAAAGGCCACTGATGGTTTCAAACGTCTAGTGATCTCAGCCAGGAGACCATTACTGGTCCATGCAGTGTCAGTTACTCATACATTGTCGTGATATATGAGCACATTGTGTGGCTCTAGGTGGAGCTTGGTATCATCAAAATGATGGAATGTATCGATACATTGTTGTATCTTTATCAGGGTTCCACCCCATCTTAGGAGGCTGCTTGCGTGGATTACAGCATCCTCACTGATTTCTCTCAATGTACTACAGTATCCAGTGATTGTCCTGTGAGTATACACAGAGCACTTCCCATGTGCAGGTGATTAGTAGGACTGTCCTGCAATTGTGCAAGGTTTCCCTCCTGCAAACCCTTGTCGTAGTAGCAGTGTGTCAGTTGGGATGGGTATCTTAAAACCATCTCAAGACTGGCAGATTGATCCAGGGTGTGCCTGGTGATATGCACTGCTCGTGCATTGCATTCCAGGCAGGAGTTGCCCTTATGCACTGTGCCATATAGGCGTGACCAGTGCCATCGAGAAGACCCAAGAGGTTCTCCCTCATTCGGCTCTGAACACTCAATTGGATTCATTTGCTATTTGCTACTGTATCTTCAAGGGATTGTTCCTCGTCCAGTTCAGGGATTATGATTGGGTTTTCCCAAGCTCGGAGTTGACACCAATCTGTCCTTTCGTTAAGGTATAGCCATATGCTTACCATACTGTTCTCGTCAACCCAGAGGTTGCCCCTTGGACTAGTGAATTTAATGGTATTGGCACTGACCTGGATTTGTCTGGTGAGCGATTCAAGCTCTGCAAGCTTTCAAGCTGCTGCATTGAGATGTTGAATGAGTTGTCATGTTCTGATGTCTATGTGCACCCTTGCATCCTCCAAGGAAATCTGCACCACTTGGTGATATTCCTCAGTCACTCTAAGATGCTTGGCAATTAGCCAATTCACAGTGGGTAAATGTGCTCATTCTGTGCCTTCGACATAAGTGAGATGTGTTCATCTTCCTAGATTGATCCCTCGTTGGTACTCAACAAGGGCTTGTCTAGTTAGCTCATCAAGAGCATGGTTGAGCAATGCAGGTGCACTCCACATCCCTTGATTAACGTGATGAGCACGCAGCTCGCACTCACTGCATGGCTCCTGGTATATGACACCATAATAGTATGGATGCCATCTCCAGTTCCTCAAGGTTAGCCCTTAAGGCATTGACTGAGGCTTTGTGTTCGTCGTTTCCTGGGTCATCATCCCCAGTCATTATTTCGGCAATGTTCAGGTTGCCTTTGTTTCTGTCTTCGATGTGGCCAGGCATTTCAACATCTTCAGCGATACATGCCATTAAGCAGCAATAGATGACATGTCCATCATCCGAGCACTCACTCTCTTTGTGTATAGCGCCAAAGTAAGCAATAGGCTCATCATCATCATCAACATCCACCACTTCCTTGAAGTTGTCAAACATATTGTCCTCCTGGACATCCTGGATCTCCAAGGTCTCTTCCTCATTTTCATTCTCATCGAAGGTATTTCCTTCTGCAATCTCTCCAATTGTTTCTTCACCAGGATCTGCCTGCTGGGCTGCCACTTGTTCGCCCTGCCCATCTTGTACTTTGACTACACACAGTCATCTTTTGGATGGGTCCATACCTGATCCAGATTTTGATAGGTTAGGGCATTAAGGTGTCATGTGACCCTCCTCCTTATTGTACTTGTAGCAGGTGATCCCAGGCAAGAATTTCCTGGTAGGTTGTTCTTTGGTGGGTTCTTTTCTCCACATATCCTTACGATATGGAGTTTTGTCTCTGCTCACTCCACTGAATTGAGGTGTATTGCCTTGTTGGCGACATAAGGTATTACCTTTCTTAAAGAGGTGAGGCTTGGCCTTGTGATCATGAGGATTATCCTCATTCGTCCCCTTGCTCACTTGTAAGCTTGGTCCTTTAAGAGGGGTCTTCCCTCCCGAACCTTGACCAGTGCTGAGGTGCATGGTAATAACCTTTTGGGCTGTCTCCATGCAATGTACTTCCTCGAGGATTTCCTCAATTGTCAAGTGCTCGGTGGATATTCCCCAAGCCTTGAATACCGATTTGATGATTGTGTGGGGTAATCCATGGAGGAATTTCCTCCTGAATGAGTAATTGTCAGGAGGTTGTACTATCCATCACACTTAACATTTCAGGTCATTGTAGAATGCAAGTACCCCCTTCACAGGGTCATATCGAGTCCTATCAAACTGATCTGCTGCATTCTGTACGGACGCTTCATGAACGAAGCATTTGAACAACTCACTGATAAGGAGTTCAAAGTCCTAGTGACAAACTGGCCTATCAGGCCATTCGACCTCTTGGTTGTACCACTGGGCAGCCAAATCTTCCAGGTATAACCCAGAGTATAGCACACAATCTTCATTGTGATCTGGTCCTACAACATTAAATATACAGTAATACTTCAGTAGTTGGCTGAGCCAGTCATCAAACTTTTCCAGGTCATTCTGGCCACCATATTTAGTTCTGGTCCTACTTGGCCCAATGGTTCACCAACCATCTCATAAATTCAACAAGCATAACAGTCTTGCATTGCATCCATGTATCAGACATTTTAGGGGTGTATCTCCTGAGGTATTGGCGGTTGGCTCACTCATACCCTTGAGGACTCAGCTGACGCTGTTCTTACTCCTGATCACCATCAGGTTGTTTGGTCATTGGCTTGTCCATCCAAGCTTCCACTTCCAGGAGGTCCTGGTTGTTACGAACTTTTTCTTTCTTTCGTTTAGCCTTTCTTTTCTTCATTATTACAAACAGACTGAACTGTTCCCGTGGGCGTACACTTACAACAGCGTATGCTATTTTAAGCTTTAACCGTCTCCTTGGACCCCTTGCTACCTAATCTATATCTTTCTATAGCCTTATCATATTTTCCCAGTGGTAGCATCCCTTATCTTTTACCTTATACTTTTCTCCCATCGTTTCCATCTTCTCTGCGGACCTTATCTCCTCGCATCATCCCTATTCCCTGATGGTGCTCATAGTTCCCACTCCCGCATAGCCACTCTCATGCACTATAAGTAGGCCGGTTCTCCTCCTGGACACTCTAAGCTAGTTCTACACAATACCAGCTAGATTCTAGTCTCTCCCTGCCCCACTAAGTCTTCCTCCTTCGTCACTGTCTCTAACGACTGAGAATAGTGCCCCAGCATTGTGACTTCTTAGGAGTAGCCAACCCAACGTACTCAGTCGGTCGACCTACTGTTGAGTGGTCGCTATAAGCTAGAGTCTACGCTTCAGTGTAACAAAAGAACTAGCTTGCTTATCACTTCTTCCATTTCTACCAACCCAGCATTAACCCCCCAACATCACCCATTAAGAGCACCATCAGTCTCCTCAAAAGAAGAGGAAGAAGAACCCCATTAAGGAGAAGAACCACCCCCAGAAGGATTCGCCAGAAGAGCTATCTGGGGTCTCCAGAACCAGATCACTGGTTACGAACTAGTTCCTGTAGCTGAGTCATCGCTTGGAACAACAGTAGAACCCATACTCATTGATCCCCCAGAACCAGAACCCGAACCCGAACCACCCGCACCCCCTCATCGTCCCAATAGCCTCCTTTTCCCAACAGACTCGGAAGAGCAATCCAAATCAGAAGAAGAAGATATGTCCGAAAAACTTATTGAGCTAAGGACAGGTCTTCCTGAAGACGCCTCCAGATGGATTCTTTCCATGGGAGCATACTTTCTTATGAATGGGAAGCTCTATTCCGAATCCGCACAGATCCTCACGGCCCTGAACAAAATGAGTAAAGGGCAAGGAAAAGACTTCTCCGAAGGATGGTACCTTAAAATCGCGGAGATGAGTCATTTAGGCAAAGAGGAAGCAAGCAAAGAACTTACCTGGGAAAATTTCGAAAAAGCTTTTCGAGATGCATTTACCCCTTATGATCCCAGCGCAAAAGCAGGAGCTGACCTCTCAATTTTGAAACAAAGAAGAACCCAGCATGATGACAGATTCGAAAAATTCATCTCCCAATTCCAACTCCTTGCCACTCGCTCCCAGATCAAGGATGATAGAGCCCTTATCGAATGGCTTATCAATGGAATGGATAGACATATTGTTGTCAAAGTCCTATCTTGTGAAAAGGAACCCACCACCCTAAAAGAATAGATTGAGAAGTCCAACCTCTTCCATAACCACATCAAACAAGTTGACACTCTCTTCCAAGGAAAAAAGTATTTCTCCAGTCACTCCTCCCATTCCAAATCCACCTGAGACCCCAATGCCATGGATATGGACCGCATTCATCTCTCTCCCACAGATAGAGCAGAATATATGAAAAAAGGAAAATGTTTCATATGTGGCAAACCTGGACATATGGCCAGAGACCACAAAAAGGAAGAATCAACCTCCTCTCCACCACCTAGATTCCTCAGAAACCCACAAAGAGTCAGGGTTATCCCTACCAAATCGAAACCCTCTGAACCCAAAGACCCAATGAAGGAGTTCCTAAATGTTCTCACCCAGCAAAACGTTCCAAAAGAAGATATCCTTAAAGTTCTCCAACCCTGTTTCGCAGAAGAAGAAGAGGATCAGGATCAGACTGTAGCAGTTGTCTCTGTGGAGGATTTTTGAAGAGGGAAGACAACACAGGATGATTATAATATATTGTGAGGGAAACGCTACTACTTATATTGTAAAAGCAGTATAGATAAGTCAGGCACAGGATGCTTGTATGTAGAGGAAGGTGATGAGCTTGTGTAGTGCACGTCTGCTGCAGGGGTGTAAGAAAAATAAAGAGGAGCAAGACTGCTGTTCTTATCAATACGATAGGAGAGATGAGTGAGGAGGTACAATCTATGTGAAAGGTTTTGCAATAGTGTAGGTTCCAACCAACTGATTGAAATGTGTAGGTGGTAAGGAGAGGGATGGAAATTCTGTGAATAGAAACGAAGGCAGGGTTTGATGATGACGTCCATAAAATCTTCCCAGTGTGCAGCATGGTGGGGGATCCATCACAGGTGGTGGTGCCAGCATGTTGGCATTGCAGGTAGAGGTTATTGTGGGTTGACTTGGGGTTCATGTTGCTCTGTCCCAATGGGTTGTTGTGATGTACCATGTGTGTCAAGGTTATTTCAAATGCATTACTATTGGATTCAAACACGTTTAGTGTATATTCCTCCAGTGCCTGGTACTCAAGATGATCTTGTTCAATGCATTGTATCTGATTGTACACAGATCTACACTCATTGCAATCAGTGTTAGAGGGGATGATAATGGTCTCCTCAGAACTAGTTTCAGGTAATGTAAGTGTGGATACAATGTTGATTGGCTCTGTGATTGGGGTCAATCCACATGTGGGGTGATAAACCCAGGTTGGATGTTCTGTAAACAGATGTGATACCCAGTGGTATGTCACAATGTGTAATTGGTTCTGAAGGCTCAGTTGATGGCGCCGGAAGTAGACTTTCCACTCTTGTGTAAGTATGTCAATGTAATTGCTCAGGGGTGGATTCTGTGTCTGACTCACTCCAATCAGTGGTATTAGAATTGGTTGCTGGAAGCTTGGTTCCCTTAGATGGTTGGTGCTGTGAGATGGGTAGTTTAATGATGTTGCACTTGAGATGTCATTGGTTGGCTGCAGGAGATCTTCTTCGTCCTCAGAGTCTGAGGATTCATTTCCTGGCTGAGATAAGTGTCTCAGGGAGTCTCTTTGAATGTAAGGGATGACATGGAATGCCGCAACAGCTCTGGCTAGTTGTGTGCCATCCAGTTCTGCTAATACATAACTACTTCCTGAGGTTTGTCTCACTAATCACATAGAGTCCAAGGTACTGGAGTTTGGTCTTTCTGTTCAATTCCTTTTCCACAGCAGTATTCCTAACAACAACTAGGTCTCCTGGGGAATAGTGATCATGTACCAATCTGGTTTCAAAATGTTTCTCAAACTGATGCTTGGAGTTAAGGTGTGACTCTTGTAATAGTTTCATAGCCTTTGCTATGTCTTTATCATGTCTTTCTATTTGCCTTATTCATAGGGCTAATAGATCTTCATAGAGCATATCCTGCTTAAATCCTTCAACTAAGAAGGTGGATTCCCATAAGTCAAAAGGTAACATCTGCTCCATGCAATAGGAAATATGCTGAGTATCCAGTGGATCTTCTGACAGTAATGTTGTTAGCAAATAGTGCAAGCTCTGAGCTTATCTGGCCATACTTGGATATGACCTTTACAAGCTCTCACCAAGGCTTCTCTGATGGCAAAATGTCCTTGTTCCACCACTCCATTGGCTTGAGAGTTGTAAGGGGAAATGAGTACTTGAGGAATGTTGTGCTTGACTAGTAACTCTATAAGGGCTCCTTTGGACTCAGGGCCATTGTCAGTTACTATTCTCTCTATACATCCATAATGTAGAATGAGGTCTTCTAACACAAACTGAGCTACTGCTTTGGCTGAGGCTTTTCGCAAGGCTCTGCCTTCAACATACTTTGATAAGTCATCTTGGGCAAGGACTATGTAGTGATAACCTTTGGCAGGTGGCATCAATATGATGTCTATGTGGACTTTAGTCCATATAGTGGAGGGTGGTGGTGTTGTAATAGGTAAGTGGACCTTGGCCATGTTTCTGATTTGGCATTCATGGCAAGATTTGATATGATGTTGTATGTCTTGATACAAATGAAGCCAATAGAAATGATTTCGTAAGTTCTCCCAGGTAGCACTCTCTCCATGGTGGCCAAGTGATTAATGGGCTTGAGTTATAAGTTCAATCTGCTTGTCTTGATCAAAGACTACTGGGAGGGGGTGTCCTGATTTAGTGCATTTGAATAGTTGTCCAGCTTTGATGAAGTATTTGACAACCTTCTTAAGAAAATCTTGTGTTACTGGTTCTGGGTCTAGATTGGTGAGGTACTAATAAATCACTGTCAACACATGAGCTGTGGGGAGAGTAGATAGGGTTTGCTGGATATCATTCTGTTGACAAAGGGTGGGTCCATAGTCACCAGAATAGTGCTATCTCATCTAGCCAACTATCATCATAGGTTTCTACTTCCTCAATGGTGTCCCTAGATCTTTGTGATAAGACATCAGGTCCTTTGAATCATAATTCAGACACTTGTACCAATGTGAAATCAAATAGAAGGATTCCTTGGATCCATCTATTGATCACAGCATTTGATTGAAGTTCTGGTTCATTCAACATTCCCTTGATATACTTGGCATCTACTTCTACAATGAAGTTCTTGGCACCAATGATGTATATATGGAAGTGTCTCAAGGCTCAAAATAGTCCATAGAGTTCTAGCTTTGACTGAGAATAGGTAGCTTCTATTGTAGAGAATGGAAGTGAACTATATCATGATGGTCGTTGTTTGCCTTGCTCATCAACTTGAGAAAGTATCATTCCCACTCCCATGCAGCTGGAGTCTACTAAAAGAATGATAGGTCTTTCACACTGGTAGTCAATGGGCATTAGCACTAGTGCAGTTGTAATGTAATACTTGAGCATTTCAAATGCTTCTTACTGGTCTTCTCCCTAGTAAAACTCTACTTCTTTTCGTCAAAGGGAGGTTATACTAGCTGCAATCTGTGAATAGTTGGGGATCCATATGTGGATAGTTCCACATAGTCCTAGGAATTGGCATGCTTCCTTTACATTTTGAGGTACAGGCCATTCTATGATAGCCCTGACTCTTCCAATGTCAGGCTTTCGTCCAAGGATGGTAACCTTGGGTTGGCATATTTGGAGCTTCTTTCCTGAGAAGGTTCCTCCAGCCTCAGCCAAGCAGTGTAGGATTTGGTTCAGGTCTTCTATATGTTCCCAGATGTACTAGCATATTCCAGGTCTCTCTGGTAGGACAGAAGGGTTTCCATCTTGATTGGGATAAGTGGTGGATGGTCCACATATTGGAGCATCATCTATGAATACATTGATCTTCTGTTTGACAATCTCATCTACAAAGATGAAGACCATGCACTCCTAAAATTTAGAAGGTGCATTTGTGAATCTGGTGGGTAAAGAGGTGATGCATAGTAGACCTATGGGGTAGTAGAGGGCTGTCATGTCTTGACTAGCTTCATCCGTCTTCCTGGCATCAAAACCCCAGTATAGATCTAATACTGTGAAATATTTTCCACCCAAAAACTAATCTATGAATTGATCTAGGTTTGGGGGAATTGAAGATTCCTTGATGGTCACAGCATTCAGAGGCTGTAGGTCATGTACTATTTGCAGCTTTTGCTTGACTGGAGGGTGCCTTGTTCCTCATCTATGAAGGCTATAGTAGCTTCATTCTTAATGAGACTTTGAATTCAGAGGGAATCAGCTGGGATATGGGCTTGACACATTTGTCAACCTGTTTATAGACTCCATATAGTTCTGCCATAGAGTGCTCCACAGATTTGGTTAGTTTTCCAATAGTCTAGGGGTCTAGGCCAGAAGGTACATAATAGAGGTGGTCATTCATGGGATGTTCAGTTTTGTGTCCCATACTATGCTACAGTTGCTAGAGGTTCTGATGGTTGCTGTTGGTGTAATCTGAATCTGATCTGTTGGATAGGCTGTTGTTGCCTAGGGTTATGTGATGATACTAGTAGCTATGTCTATAAGTGGTCTTACAGTCTCATGGGAATGCTGAGGCAAATAGCTAAGCAAGGTGCTACTCTTGGTGGCAGGCTTGTTGTCATGGGGTTGCAGCAGGCTCTTCGTAACCTCATACTGTGGGTGTCATATCATATATCAATATTGCTTTCATAGTAATAAACAACAACCATGTGTTATGTGTGTCTGTAGCATAGTCATTTTCTGTCAGAATCTGCTTGTCTGGTCCACAGGGAATGGAATAACTTGTTCTTGGATGGAGAGCAAAGATTCCAGCTGTCACTCAGAGGTTGTGTTTGCTCAAGATGTCACCATTTGCATCATAGGTCTATTGATACATGTAACAGGGGGGGTATGTTACACTACTAGTCTGTGGTCTGCACATTCATAGCCTCATTATAGTAGTAGGATGGGGTATAGAGGGTGGACACAAGCTGACTCTCATTGATCTGGGGACAGCTGGGTCTGGGTATGATGAGGGAGGGGCTATGAGTGAGCAGTGACTAGAAGTGGGGGTTGGACTTGTCTGGCTGCAACCATGACTCACTCCTGTATAATGGCATGAGTGGGGGATTATTGTCTATTGTGGGCAAAGACAATCCCTGGGTAAGTCAATGATATGGTTATAGCCAATGGAGGAGAGCAATAGAGGGACCTACCATTCCCAGTTGTTTCAGATGATGTGGGGGGGAGGCATCCACCCCAAGGAATCACTGAGGGAAGGAAATGGGTTATATATTGCAGAGGGGTGTGGTAATCATTTCATTCTCAGTGAACATTACTTCTTGGGTGCTGAGTGTTAAGTGAAATGATATACATGCATGGTTACCATGTGTCCTGTCTAGTTGGGCAGGGGCTGATCTGTGGTGTCATTCAGGTGTAATGGTGTAAGTATATTGGTAACTAGATCTTTGATTACCCATATAGTGTGTGAATTGTACTGTAGATCATTGGACTTGACAGGTATTAGTAGTGTCTGTCAGTCCCTTTATATGTAAGTATGTCACTCCCTACTCATTATATACATATATGTGCTTGGGATACATAAGGCTTGAGAGTCAGTTACTTCATTTGACACTCAAGGTAGTACCAGTTGACACATATATATATCCAAGCAGAGTATAGTACATATATTATTTATACTGTCAGTAAAAAGTTAGTATAGTTGCACTCATTAGTGCGAGGTATAGGGGTTGTCATCATAGGTACAAAAGATGTGGTATCAAGAAGAGGAAGGAAGGAGAGGGGAAATATGTACTTGAGTAGCAAGGGATTGTGTCCACTCGCTGGTAATGTACAACATAAGTAACAGTAGAAGAGAAAGTAAGAGATAAACACATGAACAGCTGAGGTTTTCTATCAATTTAGTTGTCATCAGGTATAACAAGGAAAAGGTCTGGTAGTTGTCCACACAAAAGAGAATAGTATCAGTAGGTTAGTATATAAGTACATGCTTACATTGATGACTTGAGAACATGAGCGACAATAGCATGCACAGCAGAAACAGTGTTTTCTTAGTAATGAGATTACTATACTTCCAGAAAAATGATTCTTGTTTGAGACAGAGATGCTTGGTGTTGTGATAAATGGGGTGCTGGTCGTGAGTGATAGGCATCGTGAGTGATGTCAGATCTTTCAAATGGTTGCCTATTAGCAACTTCATGATGAGGTCCTCATCTGGAAGAGGGATCTGTAGGATGTTGTCAATTAGATTAGCAAGGTGCGGTTCACCATGGTAGCAGAGTAGTCCACTAGCACTTTGTAGGAAACTGGTCTCTTTGAGCATGAGGAGTGGGTTAGTAGATGGGGCACAGTGTTAGAAGAAGTTACCATGTTGTACATACACAGAGACAGGGTTGTCCCATCTAGAGTGAACATGAAGAGCTTGTCAGAGCTACACTTGCTAGCAAGAGAGGGTGGGAGCACAGCATGCACAGTGTGTAGCATGCTGCACATGTCATAGTAGAGTTGGCAGAGGTTTAGGGGTCACTGGTGATAGTTGCTAGCTGTATAATAGACATACAGCTCATAGGTAGGGAGTTGTCCAAAGTATATGTTGGACAGATGACATGAGAACTTGTTGCTTTACATGATACTGTCTCCATCGCAGAGGATTCACTGGAAAGTGAGTAGGTTGTGGTGGAGGCATGTGGTGACAAAGAGGGTAGCATTGAGGTATAGTCCATGGAAGTGTCTGTCAAAGGGTGGTAGAACATAGTCAAGCTGGTATTTGAGCAGGGAGGATAGTCTCATTGTAAGGTTGCGAATGGCATATGAGATGTTGGTACTGTTGAAGTATCCTTTATCAGCAAGGAAGAGAAGGGACTGGAAATGGGGTGCTGAGTTGCTGTGCACCTCACTGGGGTCAAATCTGTGGATATACCCTAAGTTGTAGAGCTTCTTCCAATCAATTGAACACTTGAATAGTTTTGGGTTGGTGTACGCTAGTGGATACTTGGAGTCAGATGAGCAATAGTCCGAGTAGCTAGACTCACTGTCTGTATCTTTGTCGTCATTGTTCTTCTTGTTGTTCCTTGGTTGGCCTTCAGTAGTCATGAGTTTGGAGGGGAATGGAAGGGGTATGTATGAGTTCAATGTGTCTGGTGGGATTGTTGTGCTCATAGAGTGCACTCCATACTATGGAGGTTCTCTAAAAGGGGCTGGAGGTAGTACAGAGAGAGGATAGTTGGCCTCTATGAGGAGGCAAGTCAAGCTGGCATTCACTCACAGTGGGTGAATGAGCTTGATATCTTCATCTTCATGCTTGATGCAGGTTGCCTCCCTATGGAGGATAGTCTGCTATTAGAGTTCTCCAAGGCTGTTCAAGGACAGTCTGACATCGGAGAGCAGAGATGATGGTGGAAGTAGAGGAAGAGGAGGGTTGGTTGAGGGGTAGAGGAGTTCCTCAAGATGTGAGTAGTAGAGTGGTAGGAAGGCCTGCTTGACCTAGGTGTAGGAATATACCATAAATGGCAATGGTGATCAGATCTTGTGCCCATTGTCTAGTAATGGTACCATTGGCAGCATTAGCCAAGGCTTCTTGTCCTTGTGGTTTACAGGTGGCAAGGAAGCATGAATAATATGAGCTGTGCAGCACTTGGGCTTGATATACTTGACTAAGTGGAGGAAGGTTGTATACTGAGCTGAATTAAGCACTATCAGATCAGTGCTACAGTTGCCACTGGCAGCATGGACAAGTGATCTGATAGGATCTAAGCGAGCATTATCAGATGACAGTGTGCTTGTGCCATATTGGATAAGCATAGAATCAGGTTGGAACAATTGGAAGTAGATATCTTCCAATATGTTCTTTACATCCGCCATGGCATTCCTTACTTTTTTCTGTACCATATCACACAGTATATAACTTATTGCATTTGAATGGCTTCTTATTTCATCCATGTTCACAGTTGTAGTGCAATGTTGGACTAAACCTAACATAGTTATTGCATGGCACAAAGTTTAAATCAAAGTTCCCAGATATATTGTTCTTGTGGTGATGCGTTCTGAGCTGACTAAGCCACTTATGGATCATTGTTTGAAGTCTGAGTCAGCCACTAAGACTAATATTTCTATTTCTGTCTTTCCTTTATTCATATGACCAAAGCATAGATATGTGCTATCAAAGTGCTCATCTATAGAGATAAGGTTTTGCCATTGCCATGGTTGTAGTATATTGGCCAGGCAGTCAGTAGATACCCAGAAGTTTCCTGTAGTCTTTAGTCCTCTGATCATAAAGTCAATCTTTGGCACTAATCTCTTGAGTAGACTAGTGCCTTTGCTTGTATTATGCAAGGTTATTTGAGCATTTATGTCCATTGAGACTTATAGTTATTCCCATAGATCCCAATGTAGTACATTTAGTTCACTCCCAGAATCTAATATTGCTATTACAATGTTGTTTCTGATTGCTACTGGAACTCTAAGTAGGGATCTATGGTCTTGGAACATGGAGATATGATGTGACATCATTTGAGGTATGTTTTGGCCTCAGAGTTGGTTAGCTAATGCCATGCTCAATTCACATGATGTGCTAAGGATTTCCCTGGCTGTCAGACTTATTGGTGTGCTCAGCAGCTTACTCAGCATGTCCCTGGGATTTGTCAGCATGGCTAGTTCCATCCAGTGTGTGTCTTGGAGCTGTGGCTTCGGTGGCTCATGCTGAGTTTGAATCTTGGGTCGGCTAACAGCTTTTAGATTCTGTCTATCAGCCATTCCTTCAGCCACATCCCCCTTTTCATTATCTCGCTGTCCTCTTGGGTGCAAGTCTCACATTTCAATATCTCCTTTATAGCCCACTCAGAGGTGTTTCTGGCACTGCAGAGGCACTGTTCTAGGTTGTCATGTAGTCCCAGTGTTCACTTGGGACTGCTCTATGGTAAGTCTGTCTGTTCTTTTCATCTCATACTGACCATTTCTTCTCTAGGTATTCTTGTTTCCTGGCATACCATTGCACCACACACATATTGCCTGCTGTGCCAATCTTGGTGAGTCCTCTCAGTCATTTACTTTATTCCATGGAGGTACTGCTCTTGCGTAATTGCCTGTAGGTCTGGCTCACACATTTTCAGGTCACTTGGCGTGGTCTCAGTGCTTCAATAGTGCTGGTGTTGCACCATCAGACATTTGCTCATTTCTGGTATATTCTTCGTTGATTACAACTTCATTCCAATAATTAATAGCTGGCCATGCTTTGTAGGGCTTAGCATGCAGGTTATATACACCATCCATGACTTGCTGCCTTGTAGTGGTAGTCTGTGTTATGCTAAAGCATAGACTCTAGCTTATAGTGACCACTCAACAGTAGGTCGACTGACTGAGTACATTGGGTTGGCTACTCCTAAGAAGTCACAACACTGGAGCACTATTTCCAGTTGTTAGAGATGGTGATGAAGAAGGAAGACTTAGTGGGGCAGGATTCCCACTTAAGGGTCAAGGAGAGACTAGAATCTAGCTAGTATTGCATAGAACTAGCTTAGAGTGTACAGGAGGAGAACCAGCCTACTTATAGTCCATGAGAGTGGCTATGTAGGAGTGGGAACTATGAGCATCATCAGGGAATAGAGATAATGCGAGGAGATAAGGTCTGCAGAGAAGATGGAAACGATGGGAGAAAAGTATAAGGTAAAAGATAAGGGATGCTACCACTGAGAAAATATGATAAGGCTATGGAAAGATATAGATTAGGTAGCAAGAGGTCCAAGGAGACGGTTAGAGCTTAAAATAGCATACGCTATTTTAAGTGTATCTCCACAGGAACAGTTCAGTCTGTTTGTAATAATGAAGAAAAGGAAGGCTAAAAAAAAGAAAGAAAAAGTTCATAACAGTCTGCTTGGGTGTATGTTCTGTGGTGTAGACTGTTCTGCACTTGGGATAGGCTTCCTTGTAGTCAGAGTACACTTCTCATGGTGCATATATCTCAACATCTTCATCTTCATCATTCTCAGACTCATCTTCTCAGTTGCTTATGGCAGATACAGTATATATGGCAGATCTACAACGGAATTCCACTGGGTTTACTATTACCAGGTGAGATGTACCAGTCTGTGAGCTTCATTCTTGAGCTTCTCAGGTCTGATAATAGACATCTAGGAGGGTCTCGCCTACCTCCCTTCTTAGGGGGGCATCAGATAAGCTTACTCTCCCTCTTCCATCATACACCAGCTGATTTCTTTT